>JAQQZZ010156556.1:0-12283 GCA_030265115.1 Mopalia vespertina | reverse complement strand
AATATTAAAGGTATTGAGCTGTGGAATAAAGCTGACAGGTCGTTTACATACAGAATAAAGAAAAGCGGACCAAGGATGGAGCCTTGCGGGACGCCAGATGTCACATCCCACCACCATAGCGTTTTTCATTAACAACAGACTGAATCATCTGTCATAAGCATGACTGACGCCATTTAAAAAGAATTACCGAAATATATAAAGAGTTTTATTTAGACAGGAGCAGATTATGGGGTACTTTGCCAAACGCTTTCGAAAAATCAGCGTGATTAACATCTTTTTGGAACTTATCGTTAAAGGCCTTAGTTATATGATGAAAAAACATAATAAGCTAGAATCTGTCGAAAGTATCGGAATAAATCCAAGCGGTTCCAGGCAGATCGAAACGGATACATGGTTGTCAATCGTTTTATAAACCACTTATTCGACAATTTTTGGGATAACATGTACTGGTCTTTGATTAAAATTTGTGTGTTACACTCTTAGAAATAATTGTTTTGTGAGGGTTCTATAGAAAAGAGGATGGTTCTACATGGAACCATTACGACGAAAACGGATCTTTGGTGTAAGAAGAAAGGGAGAAATACTAGGAACAGTTGTTGTAAAGGTTCCATACAGAACCATAAATGGTTCCACCAGAACCACAACTGAAGAACCTTTAGGGGTTCATTACGGCCAAATTTTCCCTAAGAGTGTAGTTACGTTTGTCTTTGAAAACTAGTGCTATAAACTCTTTTCAAAATTTACTAAGATTTCTTAAGCACCACTTCTTAGAAAATTTATTATGGTTTAGCTGGATCCCTGGGTGATTTGTAGAAAAAAAAGTTTTCTAAGCCCTTGATGACGCAGTGTATAATGAGTGTGTAATTTTAAGTGTATAATTTTTCTAACTTTGGTGAAGGTTCCATAATTTATTGGAATTTAAGGTAAAATAGGGAAACAAATTTTTGGTGCTTTATTTTTTAGAATGTAATAGCCGCAACACCTAATAGATTACATATCGTTGATCAAGTACCCTCATTTTTTCCCCTAAATTTTCCTTTTTTTTTGTCTGACTAACCTTGCGAAACCACATAGAAACACAGAATAAATCTTTCGGAATTTTTTTTAAACCTGGGTCAAAATTATTAAAAATAAGGCATCCTTTATTAACCTATATTTTCCTCTTTGATTTTCAACAAATTTGTAGTCCCCGTTAAGGTGCATTATCACGGTGCGATTTGTAGTAACGATATCAGGGAATTTCCCTTATTTGCGAAAGTTTGATTGGTCGACAGTTTCATACGTTCTTCACGACCAATCAAAATGCCACGAATAAGGAGAATCCCCTTAAGTCATAACGACAAAACATACCGTGAGAATTCGTCTTAATGATAAATAAGCAAGTTTTTTGTGTAGAATCTGGCAGAATCTGAAGCGGTTCAAATAGAAATCTAAAGATTGACTGTTACTTCAGTTTGTATTTGATCTAATATTAGTACGGCTAAGGCACTATACTAATTCCATTTTTGGATTGTTTGATGTTGGGCTATATACACATATTACTTCATTCACCATTGGAACTACACCTCAACATGTGACAAAAGACCCACCTGTGGGAGAGCCTAGTCCGCTATCCCATTAATCGCCATCACCTTGTAAATAACTAGTTTTAGGACTCAAATTTAATAATTCGCAATTGGAATTTCGAAGTTTTTTATTTCACCATAATAAACTTTGAATGTTTTCCATTTAATAAAAAGGATAAAAAAAACTTTTAACATTCTTAGCCCAAGTGGTATACCAAGACCTTAAATAACATATCAAGGACGCATACAGTTGCCTTGGACAATTGCTTAATACAATGCCTGGTTTAATATCTGGCTCTTATGTTTTATTTATATCAATATCTTCTAAGAGATTTTGTAGGTGAGCATAGGAAATATAAAGATTACTAATTACCTAACTGATCCATATATAACGATATGTTGCGTTTTGAACCCGTATTGTCTACGTAATGAACTAAATTTATCGCACCTTTGTTTTAGAACTTGTCCGCCTGTGTATACTGAGAAATGGAAGGACATTAATGTTTCAACAGAACGAAACACTTAACACTATGTGGTTTTGCTATTGTGACCAGCCAGCCAACCGACCAGTCAGCCAGCCAGTCAGCAGTCAGCCAGTCAGCTAGCCAACCGACCAGTCAGAAAGCCAGCCAACCGACCAGTCAGCCAGCCAGCCAGTCAGCCAGTCAGTCAGCTAGTCAACCGACCAGTCAGCCAGTCAGCCAGCCAACCAACAAGGAACGAACTAATAACCCATCCACGAAACCAGTCAACCAAACAACTGTGAACCAAGCACCAAAATTACCAACCACCGGCCAAACAGACAGCCAGCCAGCCATTCAACCAACCGGCGAACCACTCTTATAGGAACAATTAAAACGCCGCTCAGATTACAGCTTGGACCTACGAGAGCCTTCGTGCGATTATCTTCCGAAAGTTCATATCAAGTGTACTTTGTATTTCATTTAAAGTACTTCAGACATCAATTCTGGAGTTACAATTCCCGTGCCATACTTACTCATTAGAAAAACGACCAAGGCGAGGATCCCAAACCAATGTGTATATAACTCAGCATAGACTGTAGCGATCCACATCATAAAGACCGAAAGTGAAGTCAGCATCAAAATAAATACGTAGCCCGTCTTATATCCGAATCTCCCCGTAATAAAAGATTCCGATAAGGAGCATCCCATCCCTGCAAGACCCGATGAGGATATCAGTTCAACTGAAAACAACAAAAGTTATCAAGGTTAGTCACTGGATGCTTTGATGGCCAAATTGGCGTTTACCGCCATACTTAAAGCTATTTCCCGCTTGCCCACATTCTAAAATAGAATCAATTCTACTTCCTACGTGGAGACATTGCGCGATGGCCCGACATGGCGTGCGAGAGTTGTCTTAGTCTCGTCCACTATAGAAACTCTCTCGAGAATACGATTGGCTTGCAAAAGAAAACCGTCCACGACACCACTGGCAACACGAAAAAGTTGAACTGGGACAGGACAATCACAAGACGTAATATAAAGACCTCACAGACAAATCAGCTTCATGCTGCCTCTTAGCTACGAAAGCCCCTGGGCAACAGGAAGCTCGCACTTAACCTAAATTCAAATTCATTTATTTCACTCCAAACCATAGGGCGGTACGGGAGGTATACAAATGGTTTATACATATAAAACATGGCGGAAAAAGAAAGTATGTTATATATTTAACATTGCCAAATATAAATAATACAGTTATATTTATATTTAAGTTATAAAGATTTAATACCAATATATATACCAAATATACCAATATTTAGTGATTTTATTTTATCTGAAGGCGATTTGATATCATTTTAAATAAATTACAAGATAGCATTTACGCATTCTCATATACAACACATTTAGGCATAAAAACTCGCTATTGCGGTTATACACAAATGCCATAAAAATTCTGAAAGACAGTAATAGTTATAGAAGGTTCAGTGCTTTTTAAATGTATAGTGACAGATTCTTTAAAATAATTGGTTCTCGTGACTGGAATAATTCCCTTCTCTTGAGGGCTTTAGGGCGAATGTAGCAATATCCTGGAAGATAATTTTGACGTATTAACTTAGTTCGGTTACAGAAAAACACAAGATGAAATTCGTCGCCGATTTGTCCATTGTTGCAGGACAAACAAATTTTAACTCGTTCATTGTTAGGCACATTTAGTCACCTACCTGTTTTGACTTGCAAACGATGATTACAGGCTCTGATACCAACAGAAAACGCTCTCAAATTCGCATAGTTACCAGTTTTATCTAAACTAGCTTTTGTATTATTTTCGTCAGTACGACGTAAAAGCACCAGCGAGCGTGTTGTGATGGGGCGTCCTGTTGCCCTGGTGCTCTCAGAGGTAAGGGCTAAGATGAAACCGATCTGTTTGTGACGTCATGTAAAATTAAAAATGTCCTGTGATTATGTTGTATTTTTCCTGTCCTGTCCTTCCTGCATTGCCTTTTAGCAAATACATTGAACAAATATTTAAGTTCAGCTTCCCAAAAACTACGAGACAAAATACTAAACCCACAAACAAACGTTGCTGATTATTCACCTGAACAATGTGGAAACCAATTTAACTTTAATAATATTACACCAACGTGTAATTAACCATAGACAAACTTAAAACTACTTCTGCAGGTCATAATGGAATAAATATGTCCTCATTTAAACTCATATCTAACTTCATCCCTAAGCCATTTGCAGAAATGATTAATCTCTCATTCCATACAGGCCTCTACCCCAATTCATATAAAATCGCAAAAATAACTCCCATATTCAAATCTGGTAACAATCGACTTATAGATAATTATCGACCCATCTCTGTTTTATCCTCCTTTATCCTAAAATAATAGAGCGATTATCTTGTGATATGATCGTAGATCATCAGATCAATAACAATATAATATCATGTTTTTTCTGGATTTGTCCAAAGTTTTCCACACGGTAGATCATGGAATTTTATTTCTTAAATTACAGCGTTATGGTTTTAATAATTCTTGGTTTCATATGTATTTATCTGACAGATCTCAAACAGACAAAATGTCATTTTATCAACCACCAGTCGTTTAGATTTTGGCGTTCCCCAAAGCTCTATACTTTAATTAAAATTATCTTTTTAATTTATATTTTATATAAATTACATCATTACATCCTATTCCTTATTTCATTTCACCATTTTTGCTGACAACACATCAATTTAATATATTCATTTGAAAACATTACTGATGCATGAACATCATGATTCAGGAACGCCTTAACATACAGCATTGGTTATCAGCAAAACGTGTTTTGCTTGAACAGTCTCAGTAGTACATGATAATAAGTGGCACATCTGTAATTCCTGCTCACCCAGTAGTAATACGTCTCGATGATAAACATTTCATAATAGTTACAGAACCCAAACTTTTAGGTATATTATTCTTTGTCACAAACTTTCATGGCTTCCTCATATTAATAAAATTTCTAAAAACATATCTCGCAACATCGGCATCAAACAGGACATTTAAGAAAAAGTTTAAATCATACCATTCTACTGATTCCTTATCACTCCTGAATTTCACTATAATAAACATACAATAATGCTCATTTTGGAGAATACTTTTCACACCCATCTTCAATCCTTATATCTTTTACAAAAACGAGCTTTCCGAACTGTCACGTTTTTCATAAACTAGCAGCTATAGATGGACACTAAATAAATCTTCTTCAGATTAAAAATACTTAATATATCAGTTAACTCATTTATCATCTCTTAAGTTCTTCATCAATATGTTTTCCCATTAAATGTTCAGATTCTCTTTGCACGACTGTCTGATATTCATCAATACATGACTCGAACTCATAAAGTTAACCTCTCTAGACCATTTTACACTTCAAATTTGTCATTTTACACATTAGCAGTTAAATGCCCTCGAAAGTGGAATAACCTTCCAGAAGATATTAAAAAAAATGAATTAATGTCCCTTTTCAAAAAAATCTCCGATCATTTACTTTTGCTATGAGCCTGTTTTGCAGCATTAATTCTCACCATCATGTTTGTAAATAAGTTCAACCATAAACGTTTCCAATAATAGCCAAATTTATCTAACTCTCAATTATAATAGGAATAGAGCAAGTTGGTTATAGAACTCTATTCCCGCCACCATATGCGTTACTTTGTAAACTGTGGAAAGTAGTATATATGGTGCTTTTTAAATGTATAGTGACAGATTCTTTAAAATAATTGTTTATCGTGACTGGAATAATTCCCTTGTCTTGAGGGCTTTAGGGCGAATGTAGCAATCACCTGGAAGATAATTTTGACGTATTAATTTAGTTCGGTTACAGAAAAACACAAGATGAAATTCGTCGCCGATTTGTCCATTGTTGCAGAACAAACAAATTTTAACTCGTTCATTGTTAGGCACATTTAACCACCTACCTGTTTTGGCCTGCAAACGATGATTACAGGCTCTGATACCAACAGAAAACGCTCGCAAATTCGCATACTTACCAGTTTTATCTAAACTTGCTTTTGTATTATTTTTCGTCAGTACGACGTAAAAGCACCAGCGAGCGTGTTGTGATGGGGCGTCCTGTTGCCCTGGTGCTCTCAGAGGTAAGGGCTAAGATGAAACCGATCTGTTTGTGACGTCATGTAAAATTAAAAATGTCCTGTGATTATGTTGTATTTTTCCTGTCCTGTCCTTCCTGCATTGCCTTTTAGCAAATACATTGAACAAATATTTAAGTTCAGCTTCCCAAAAACTACGAGACAAAATACTAAACCCACAAACAAACGTTGCTGATTATTCACCTGAACAATGTGGAAACCAATTTAACTTTAATAATATTACACCAACGTGTAATTAACCATAGACAAACTTAAAACTACTTCTGCAGGTCATAATGGAATAAATATGTCCTCATTTAAACTCATATCTAACTTCATCCCTAAGCCATTTGCAGAAATGATTAATCTCTCATTCCATACAGGCCTCTACCCCAATTCATATAAAATCGCAAAAATAACTCCCATATTCAAATCTGGTAACAATCGACTTATAGATAATTATCGACCCATCTCTGTTTTATCCTCCTTTATCCTAAAATAATAGAGCGATTATCTTGTGATATGATCGTAGATCATCAGATCAATAACAATATAATATCATGTTTTTTCTGGATTTGTCCAAAGTTTTCCACACGGTAGATCATGGAATTTTATTTCTTAAATTACAGCGTTATGGTTTTAATAATTCTTGGTTTCATATGTATTTATCTGACAGATCTCAAACAGACAAAATGTCATTTTATCAACCACCAGTCGTTTAGATTTTGGCGTTCCCCAAAGCTCTATACTTTAATTAAAATTATCTTTTTAATTTATATTTTATATAAATTACATCATTACATCCTATTCCTTATTTCATTTCACCATTTTTGCTGACAACACATCAATTTAATATATTCATTTGAAAACATTACTGATGCATGAACATCATGATTCAGGAACGCCTTAACATACAGCATTGGTTATCAGCAAAACGTGTTTTGCTTGAACAGTCTCAGTAGTACATGATAATAAGTGGCACATCTGTAATTCCTGCTCACCCAGTAGTAATACGTCTCGATGATAAACATTTCATAATAGTTACAGAACCCAAACTTTTAGGTATATTATTCTTTGTCACAAACTTTCATGGTTTCCTCATATTAATAAAATTTCTAAAAACATATCTCGCAACATCAGCATCAAACAGGACATTTAAGAAAAAGTTTAAATGACACCATTCTACTGATTCCTTATCACTCCTGAATTTCACTATACTAAACATACGATAATGCTCTTTGGGAGAATACTTTTCACACCCATCTTCAATCCTTATATCTTTTACAAAAACGAGCTCTCCGAACTGTCACGTTTTTCATAAACTAGCATCTATAGATGTATGCTAAATACATCTTCTCTAGATTAAAAATACTTAATATATCATGCAGTTAACTCAATTATCATCTCTTAATATTGAACATAAGTTCTTCATCCATATGTTCCCCATTAAATGTTCAGATTCTCTTTGCACGACAGTCGGATATTCATCAATACCCGACTCAAACACATAAAGTAAACCTTTATAGACCATTTTACACTTCAAATTTGTCACTTTACACATTAGCAGTTAAATTCCCTCGAAAGTGGAATAACCTTCCAGAAGATATAAAAACAAATGAATCAATGTCCCTTTTAAAAAAAATCACCGATCATTAGCTGTTGTTATGAGCCTATTTTGCAACATTTATTCTCGCCATCATGTTTGTAAATAAATTGAGTCATAAATTTTCTTTCAACCATAGACATTTCTAATAAAAGCCAAATTTATCTAACTCGCCCTTATAACAGGGATAGGACAAGTTCTTTATAACTTTATTCCCGCCACCATATGCATTACTTTGTCAATTTTTGTAAATAACATATACGGTGAATAGGCATGAAATTAAAAATGATTGTTAAGGTTGTTCAACGGCCAATTTTAAGTTTACGTTTGGGACATAGGGCCTACTGGTTGTCCCAAAATATCGTTTAATCCCACAGAATACCGTATTGACTTTAATTTATTGAACCAAGGAGACATATAACTATTGTTCTGTGACAATAAAAGATGTAATTTACAGAACTAAACATGTTTTCCTAGGATTCGAGCATAACACGATATCATGCGAGTAAATATTTTAATATATAGTGGGCACGTACCTAGTTCACCGTAGAACATATCACTTGGGGTTGATTTTCTAAGAGACAACGATTGCTTAAAAAATTGTAAGAAAAATGATTTGATTATATCCCGGTTACAAAATGGCCATACCTCGCACCCATACATGATAAACGGTAGTATAAAGTATCGAATAGCCTTAATTCACAATTATTTGACTAGAACAGGTTAAAGACTTTTCTTTTCATGCCAAAAAAAAGCGCCCCTGTTTGTTTGATTGATAAGGGATTTAAGAGAGAATGAAAAAGACGTTGATTGTCTCAAATAATTCTAAGATATCGTCAACAATATAAATTTTTGTTATTTAGGTACAAGCTTGTAAGATTTTTCGGTTTATATTTCAGTAACGATTTTTGTCTTTATGTTTAACCCACACACTCGTCACTGAAATCAGAAAATATAACCTCGTTGTTTCGGAAATAGTACACTCTGGACACAACGTGTTCTGAAACTTTTGTGATCTTGGAGTATTCTTACCTTGTGTTTGCGTTAAATTGAAGGTCGTTTTTAAACTGTTGGCGTACACGTTAAAGGCAACTTCTAAACCGAGCAAAATTGTGACAAAAACGCTCAGAACTATACCACACAAAATTCTACAGGTTAATTCCATGATTTACTCGATTTGATTACTGTAAACTGTATTGGCGTAGCAAATATGATACTAAGCCAGCGTAAAGTGTGGCCAAGAAGTAAGTAAGAAGTAAGTGAGATTTTCCAATAGAAATTAGTTATTTGAAAAAAACATTTTATCATGATTTCATTTGCGCATGATTATGTATTTAATGCAAATTAACAAGTATTCGCTATATGCATTTTATAGCAAAGTTATTACACGGTCCTTGTGTATGTGTAACAGAGTGAATAAAAATATGGTGATTTATGTTTTTGTTTGCCTTATCTTTTAACGCTATAGGATACTTAGTGTTAAACTATGCAAAGTTTACATGATACACATACTGGTCAAAATACGGTTAATGTTCACTTTCTAAAAGACACAAGCATTATTTATACACATACTGGTGTCTGACGCCCCCCTCCCCCTCCCTGGCCAGGCACTGACCATACATTGGACATGGGTAAACGTACGATGCCATACAGTTCGTCAGACATGCGCACTGTGTATAACAATTTTACATGACGTCATCAGATATAGTGATGACTAATGACCCTGGAGGTACTGATGTCATGTCTATTGACCATATATGGGTTACTGGCTGCGCCTGTGAAGGCAGGTTATTGTGAATGAGAATGACTGCTTGACGCCGGTTTTCATATGACACATAACATGCCCTGAGGGCGAAGGGGAGCACCCTAGATGGCATTGGCAACAAACATTAATTTGTGATAAGACAACACAATAGAACACATACACCACCACAACACACTTCGGCAGGATCGACATGTTACCGCCAAATTGTTTGATTGATTGGTTGTTGCAGGTGACTGGACGCGTGAAACCATCGCAAATTAAACAAGAGGGAAGAGTAAAAATTAATTGTAAAATGTCAGCTTAAACGGTCATTTATAAAAGTATACAGTACATGTGGAGAATAGACAAGATAATACATCAGATTACATTCGTGGACCACCAGTGGAGTGATTAATTGTTCCGCCATATGGTGTCGTGGATACAGTGCTGTGGACATCAAATGTAGGCTTACTGGGCCCGATTCCACAAAGCAGTTTTACGCTTAAGTCAAAATGTTTAAGGGCTCTAAAATTTCACAGTTTTGCATTCAAACGTGTAATATTCACGCATTATTATGATAATGTAAGTAATTTATAATAACATTTAAATTTTTAAAACTAAATTAAGATAGGTGGCGCAAAATATTTGGACATGTGATAAGTATCTGCTGGTTGGCCAGTGATAAGCTCTTTGTCTTACTAAGTAAGATAAGAGTGCAAAGTATTGGGCCTGGTCAGTTGACCTGCTATATTCACATTCATCAGTCATGTCACAGTAGTTGATTTTCATTTTGAGAATGCATTCAACACTGGGCTGCAGACAGAAACTCCTTATTATAGTGTTTTGACATTGACGGAAATCTTAACCACTGGAGTTCTGCAAGGTTGATGATGGATTAAAAAAAAAAAGAATCTTCCAATGAACAGTCTTTACCAGCAAGCTATGAGGATTTATATTGACACTCAATACAAAACCAATAATGGGTTGTTGTTGGAAATATTTTTTTCAGCTATTTGTGATGTCAAGTAAATTACACGGTGTTGTACCAGGCCTTGTGTATCGCACGGTTGCAATAGATGAACAACAACAGCTTACTACATCTGCTTTCATATTTCCGATTCAACAGCACATGGATTTTTGAATCGAAAAGATAGTGCAAAAACACGCCTGCATATTGTCAGCCTAATTAGTATAGCCACTGGGAAATATTTTGTGCCTTACAACAATTAAATCGAAGATAGTATATTAATAAGCTGATAGACAAAGACAAATATTTACTTCACTATGTCAAGTTGGACCATGCCATTAATCTTATCACAGAGTAAGGAGAGGTGCTTGGTTGTGTAAAGTCCAAAACGCATTCAAACAGATACCCATTAAAACGTCATTGTGGCACCTTTCGTGTGCGAAATGGAATGATCACTATTATACGGTGGCCCAAATACGACTTTTTGCGTTTTTTTTACTTTTATTTAACATTTTTTACTTATCACCTGGGTGAAAAGTATTATCACTTGGGTGAAAAGTATTACTACCTGGGTGGCAATATAATCACCTTGGTGGAAAGTATTATCACCTGGGTGAAAAGTATTACCAGTAGGGTGAAAAGTATTATCACCTGGGTGGACATATTATCACCTGGGTGGAAATATTATCACCGCGGTGAAAAGTATTATCACCTGGGTGAAAAGTATTATCACCTGGGTGGAAATATTATCAACTGGGTGAAAATATTATGACCTGGGTGGAAATATTATTACCTGGGTGGAAATATTATCACCCAGGTGATAATACTTTTCACTCAGGTGGAAAGTCACGTGATTTTGTATGGGAAATCCATAGCTAATCAATGCATTGAAGCCTGGTGGGGGAAATGTGGAATACTGGGAATAGGTGTTTGGATTGACCATTTGAATAAGTCTCTTAAGAGAGTTGGGATTATTGACACAACAAGGGAATTGGACGTTCAGTGCGTCATTTTGTGTTATATTGTCTTACTTCAAAAGAATTGAAAAGCATTGCCCACCTATGGAACACACACTACATAATGACATCTCACAATATAGGACATCCAAGGCCTGACCTAATGTATGACCTGCCAGAACTGTTTGGGGAATCAATGGCCTTCAACCGCTGAATGAAAAAGATTAAGATATTCTCTCTAATGAACTGACACGGGACATACCGTATTGTAAAGACCATTACAGAGAATTGTCTTGCCTCTTCATGGACGAGAGTGATAAGCGCACAAACCTAGAACAGGCACAATACTTGCTAGTGTATTTATTGGATACCATAGAGGGTGAACTTGACCAATAGCAGGGCTCAATTTATGTCTTATATATACGCACTAAGTTACATGTAATAAATATTAGTTGCCGATACTGTGGGAAAACCAGGTCAGAAAATTTGAACACGGGTGACAAACAACATTTTTCTGAGTGGGATTTTTTCAATGTCGATAATTAATATTTACTGCATGCAGCCTTGCACCTCCGTGGAGCAAATACATTCAATAAACAATCAATGTGCTCGTTACACGACAAATTATTTAGTGGTTTTATACTATTATTTCCAATGTATACGTTATGGTTTTGCTGGATCCATGTCAAATTTGAAAAAGTGTAGAATTTAAATCTAAACAGTATGTACAGAAGATTCTTGTCAAACTTACTTCCATAAAAAAAATGCCAAGTTTTAAAACCATTTATTCATTGGTTTTCATAGGTTCTGCAATCAAGCTTTAGAGCAGCATAACTCTTGTTAAATAAGTTC
>JAQQZZ010156545.1:0-12284 GCA_030265115.1 Mopalia vespertina | reverse complement strand
TATTAAAAATGACAGCAGTAAAACACGGGCAGATTTTAATGCAAGTAATTTACCCAGTATTTTCCACAAGGCCGGCAGAGTTAAGGGGTCGTGTCAAATTTTCGGTTATTCTGTTAGCGATATTACTATTCGAATACCTTCAAGTTAGTAACCGTTCACGGGTACCCGATTAACCATTTCAGCACTATTTACTAGTAAATGAACTTCTGTTCATACATATACCTTTCTGGTGACCTTTGAAGGAGTAAGAAATGCTGGGTGGTGCTGTATGGAAGACAGAGTGGCTGACCACCAGGGGCTCCTTACTGAACTCATCTCACCCGGCTGCGATGGACTGCGCCCTGTGATGTTCCCTTGTTGTGATGGACTCCGGGGAGACTTACTCGGGGTGAGCTGAGGCATGAACACCTCATCTCGAACACCTTCCATGGACTCTGACAGGCTTGGGGTGTGAGTCAGAAGGAAGGACAGACGAGGGTTCTCATTCTCAGTAGTCTCAGACACTCTGGGACCTGGTTGTGATGGAGAGCATGGTGGGACATTCTCCTTCCTATGTGTATCCTTGTTTAATGTGGAGAAACTGGTATGTAGCCGAGAAACATTTGGCGAAGACTGACTACATGTGGCAGACAAGCCACACTTGGGGGAGGTGGTCTGTAAGCAAAGTGTTCCTCCACTGAGATAGTAATACTGGTCTCCCTGAAATAGGGTACAGACAATTCTGTCACTTTTTACAGGTGAAGTATGGTCCTTCCTCTGGTGACGTCTTGTCTCCTCCCCACCCTGGTTACTAACAGTTCTGGGCTGTAGGCGACGTGGCTTGGGACTGAAGAGATAAACAATGGATTAAAATCACATCACTTCCTAAAGTGAGCACTACAAAGCAACACCACTGAATAAAACTAACACTTGTGTTACTCAAAAAAAAAAAAAAGGATGAGAAAGCTGTCACCTCACCATTTATGTGCATTGATTAATTATAGATAATATTATCTGTTTATTAAATGAAGGATAATTTTTCTTCTTGTGGGATCACTAAAGGTATATTTATACAAAAAAATCTTCTACTGTGAACCGAGCACATTCTCTCAGCTATTGCTCAAGCTCCCTCAAGTACCATTACTTCAGACATTTTCCAACATTTCTTTGGACTTATTATCATGCATGTCTCGTAAATGTCAGAGTTTTACATCAAAGATGATGAAAATATAATAAAGTTATATAGAAACAGTGTTGTGAGATTTAAAGGAATGCTGCAACACTTTGGTGTTTTTCATAGAACAATTTCAGTGAGCTTTTTTGTTTCTAACCTAAGGTAATCATATAAAAATACAAAATTTATCTTTCAAAAAAAATATTAAAAATACATATAGGCTTAACTTGAACAAATGGGGGCACCCTTTTGATGCCCAAATTGTCCCCTTTAATATAGGACAAATGTTAAGCCTCTACGATGAACCTTTGTTTTAGGAAATAATCAATTACTGTGCTAATCTGCCAAAATCTGAAGTGTCTGAAACAGGCCATGGTTTGATCTTAACTTTTTTCTGCACTAGCCAACCGGGCTAGTTCCTTCCAAGATGCACTAGCCCGTCACTTTTCTTTAAAAAAGGTGGAATGGTACAAAGTACACTGTAATTTGTTAGATTTTCTAAGTTCAACAAACATTAACATCAGCTTTTCTTATGCCTTTCCCACTGTATGACATCGATGCACAGGGTTTCCACTCAAATAATTGAGGATTGATTTGATTTGATTTCTGCTCCAAAACAATAAAAAGTATCAAAATATGCGATGGAGCTTGCGCCATGGCTAAGAGAATGTGTGAAAGCAGGGCAGAGCCCTCTGTTCGTGCTACATGGTCTTTGCATATACAAACTCAGTTAATGTTATCCCAAAATATTGAGATTGATTGACTAGTGTTAAATGCTGTGCTGAGGGGTATTACACTTATATGATGTACATCCAAAGAGTCAACAGGAACGCAACCATAATAGGAAGTGTTATATATTCAACCCCTCTGTTGAAAAATTAATGTTCCTCCATAGCTGACAGCATAAAATATTGCAAAAGTGTAATGTAGACAGAATAGTTTCAAGAGCCATTTTGGTTAGGGAAAATGCATGGGTGCCCAAAATGTTTCAAGCCCAAATTAATGTCATATACATGTATTGCTATTATCAATATATCTGTGTTAAAATGAAGCTGAATCGGGGCACAGAACCCTGATTATGGTTTGATGAATTAGTGATTGAAACTGCCCTGGTAGATACAGTATATATCAATGGATTATCACAGAGTTCTGGATACACATCTAATCTTCATTTATCTTCAACTTCTCCACTTGTGTGCCTGAAAACACGATAAATGGGAATTATTACTAAATGACATAGCAAATCATAACTGAGGATTCATTGAGTGTGCACTACAAGTTTTACGTTAATATTCCAATGAAAAATCACATATAATTATTACAAAATTAGTTTTTAGTACAATTACAAAATGTAAAAAAATACAGACCTTATTTATTGTTGATATATTCCACCCCAATTGTACATAAAGTGAAAGATTAAAGTAATATTTAAACTGAGAATTATGCTACAATATTTAGAGAAAAGGTGTGTACACATTGAGGCAAATGGTTACTCCTAGCATGGGCAACCTGTCTGTGTAGTTAAATCAGAACTGGTTGATGAAACCTAATACACAAAGACCTTGTCAATTTACCAGAAAGGCAACTCTTTACAACTCTTTAGAACTCGGCCATATCATATTACAAAGGATTTTCATCAGGGCGTATAAAGTTGAACTACATTTCTTTCACTCTATATATTCACTTATTACATGTTTTATTCTGACTTACTGTACATTACAACCCTTGGTGGACCGAGCCACCCACGCCCCAAGGTGAATAAGCTATCTAGGTTCTAGCTAACTCCCCCTGTTGAAATTACATACAACCAACCATTTATACACATACGACTTTTTGACCAGCCGAGTCTTATCGTATAACATGCCCTCTGCTTGGTTCTCAGGCAGCCAATCAATTTCATTGCAGTATAGTCTCGTTACGGCGTCTCTCTGCCAAGGGTTGTAATGTTGATTATTTCGGAATAAAACTTTTGGTTAGCAAAGATGTCTATATAATGGATCCTACCGTATTCCTGAGAGCATCATCAGCATAGTAATATTCTTTACTTCTGGGCTTTAATGTTTTTTTATATGCCTCTAGTTCTGCTCTGTCTCGCAAAAGAATATACGTCTGAAATTAACATACATACAAAATGACTAATAGATTCATCAATATATATGTACAAACTTGTTTGCAAGACACACCTTTGCAAGCTTTTTATTATAACCAAGTTGTTTATGACATATTTAACATTTAAATGCTGAAAAAGAGAGCTAAAATAACTTGACAACGATAGGCAGCCGAGGATTAACCCTTTAACAGATGAAAGTAGTTTGTATCCTGTTTCTTCATTAACGTTGCAACAAACCATTTTGCCATGTCGTCACCATTGAGGTTAAGAATTCGCAGTCAGACCTGGGCAATGTTCATTCTTTCCAAGCCCATCTGTTTGCTAAAGCTTCCCACCATCATGTAATACTGGCTGATTTCTGTCTACTGAGGAATTCATACGATATACAACTATATTACTAACTTATTTAAATTTATTGGCATGCCCATTCACGGAATGATTTATGCCATGACTTTATCAGGATGGCTTATGGACTATATACAACTATCAACCGAAGCAAGGCAAAAAGGCAATATATATGATTGAATCACACAACCTTGCACATAAAGTAGGCATATCCTTCCTCTTGTATAAATGATCAGTCTATGCTATTGGAGGGTCTTCCCTCTTTGACGTCACTCGCCTTTTGATTGGCTAGAGCTCTGAAGGACCAAACAACATGACACCCCAGCCACATTTGCACACAACAAATTCTGTACAGGCATGCTTGGCTATTTTAAGGTGGAAATAATCACTAAAAATCCTATGAGAACGTTGGGGTGAGTCTGTAAATACGGTTATTTCTCTATACTACAGCGAGTCAGCCCAATGGGTGGAGGAAACCACACTTAAAACCATTGGCAGCACACACAAGACGAATTTAAATTTAAATGTCAAGTAATAGCAATATGACTATGCAGACATACTGTCCTCGCCAGATATCTTTATGGAGTTTATCTTACATCAACCACACTGTCGTGGCACTCATACTTCTTAGCCAGATTTAACCTCCTCTCTGTGTCGTCTATTAGAGCCAAGTATTTACTCAAAATCTACAAAAACAAATAATCAATGTTGTAAATTATGTCAATCTCGGTTATTACTGGACTGATTTTCACTTTTTTTTTTTATTTGCCAACTAGTGTACTATTCAAAAGATCTTTTCGTGAGACCTCGCAAGGGCAATATTGATGATAAATTCATCAATGTGATTCCCTGACCTTGTCACTACAGTAGACAGATAACAAGCAGGTCATGTAACAGTTAACTGAACCAGAGAGAAAATACATGTTCTTGTTGGTATGGGAATCTCAATAAGTCAAAAAGGGTGCATTGCAGGTGGTCCTTTGACGTCACTACAGCCAAGATTTGTGACCTGTTAATACAAATAAATGTGCTTGACGTCATTTAAATGCTCTGCTATCAAGAATGTTGTGACGACAGGCCGCTCGTCAAAGATTGAATTACCTCCCTTGCCAATTTTCCTAGACTTCAATTATGATAGCATTTATATGACCATTGTATTACATCAGGAAATAGCTTGTTTGTTTGATAGGGGTTTAATGTCATACTTAAAGGTATTTTACTCATATGAAAACAGATTGTCCATTTCTCGCTGTTCTTGCTTAAATACAGTGGAACAAAGGGAGGATGTCTCAAACCACACACACGCATCCAGCTGCCCACAGCAGGTAGCTCCATCCAGCTGCCCGCAGCAGGTAGCTCTATTCAGCTGCCCACAACAGGTAGCTCCATCCAGCTGCCCACAGCAGGTAGCTCCATTCAGCTGCCTGCAGCAGGTAGCTCTATTCAGCTGCCCACAGCAGGTAGCTCCATCCAGCTGCCCGCAGCAGGTAGCTCTATTCAGCTGCCCACAGCAGGTAGCTCTATTCAGCTGCCCACAGCAGGTAGCTCGGCAGCAAGAAAATCTGTCTAACTGATCACAGTTGGAGGTTATATCTAACTGCCAACAGAAGTTAGTTCCGTCAAGCTACTTGCAACAGGAAGCTCCGTCCATCGTCCCACAGCAGGGAGCTCAATTCAGATACTCACAGAAAGAAAATCTGTCAAACCACAGTTGGAGGCTCTATCTAGCTGCCAACAGTAGATAGCTCTGTCAAGCTTGCAGCAGGACGCTCCATTCATCTACCCACAGTAGGTAGCTTTGTCTTGCTGTTTGTAAAGTATGCCTACAATCAGAGCTTTAATAAAATGAGGTCTGACAGTATGCTTGATAAAGGTGTTTGTACCTTCTCTTTTATTATAATGTCACTACCTCAATAGTCATAAAGTTGTCTACACAGATCTCACGTTTTAAAACTTTTCTAAATGTCTCCCAATTGAGTTGTAGCAGGGGTGTTGTATATAATTATTTGTTGGTTTGAAAGACTTACATCAGATTTGGCTCCAGTTTTATGAAGAAGAATAACAACTTTGTCAAACCCTATTGCAGATTTCATCTTTGTATTTCCAAACCAGCCCTAAAACATCAAAAAAACATATATAGCACATTGATTGATTGATTGGTGTTTTACGCCGTGCTTAAGGGTATTTCACTTATATGACGGCAGTGTTTTCCAACATTAATTGACACTAGCACAACCAAGATGTGAAGCATTTCAATAATTTTCCTCCAATGCTAAGTGAAGACAGCACTGCCACTCTTCAAACAAACTGCCCTTAGTTCAACATTCAACAGACAATGGTCAAACAATATATAGAATGTTATTTTCAAAAGGAACAGACAGACAGAAGCAGGCTGGTAAATTTGACCTTTACTTGCATAAATTTTATTGTTTGTTTGTTTGTTTAATAGGAGCTTAACATCATATTTCACTTCTATGACAAAAGATTGTCCTTTTCACACTGTTCCTCGATCAAATATGGTATAAAACTGACAGGGAACCTCACCCCCAAACTGATATCTTTTTAATGTATACAACATTGATAAATTATGGTTTTATTTCATTCAGGGCAGGCATAGGAATATCGAAGCGATTACACCCATTCTGACATTTGCCAGATTACAGCTGATCGGGGAATTCAACATGGACTTTGATTTTATAGTTGATATATATTTGATAGTTTGAGGGGTTATATGACGAGGCAGTCATATAGTCACTTTTGCTCTGTCCTGGTACCAGGACTGGACACTGTTATAGTGATTACCTTTGTAGTGAGTAACACTTCAATATCTTTCCATTGTCTTAATCTGGATCGGGCTCCAATTGCTGTCCATGAATACTGCTTATCAGTCAGCTACAAAATGATCAATAATAATATTCATTATCATGACAAATATCAGCTAATTCAAACATTTTCTTCCTCTGCCATCTAACCTTTATGGTATTTCAGCTATGACGTATTCAAGAATTATTCAAATAGGTTATTGCAAATATATCCCATTAACTTACACAGCTTACTTTTGTTACTCATATTTATCCAGGTGAGATAAGTTATTTATATGTATCAAATATTTAAATGGCTTACTTTTAACAATCATATTTATCCAGTTGAGATAAGTTATTTATATGTATCAAATATTTTAATAGCTTACTTTTGTTAATCATATTTATCCAGGTAAGATAAGTTATTTATATGTATCAAATATTTAAACTGCTTACTTTTAAAAATCATATTTATCCAGTTGAGATAAGTTATTTATATGTATCAAATATTTAAACGACTTACTTTTGGTAATCATAGTTACTCAGGTAAGATAAGTTATTTATATGTATCCAATATTTAAACGGCTTAATTTTGGTAATCATAGTTACTCAGGTAAGATAAGTTATTTATATGTATCAAATATTTAAACGACTTAATTTTGGTAATCATATTTATCCAGTTTGAGATAAGTTCTTTACATTTATCAACTATTTAAACTGCCTACTTTTGATATTCATATTTATCCAGGCGAGACAAGTTTGTTTGTTTGTTTGGGGTATACCGTCATGCTCAAGGGTATTTCATTTATATGACGACAGATTGTCCACTTCACACTGCTCCTTGCCTAATTACGGTGGAAAACCGAGAAGAAACCTCGTAAAAACCACCCCCGCGATTGTTGGAGCCACATCATTTGACTACCTCAATACCTGATGGTTGACTTGATCCCGTGAATGGTAAATCGAATAGGGGCATGACAAGTGATTTGGTCAACAAAAGATTACAGAAATTCTTTCCTACCTGATGTTGTTTTCTGATGGCTATAGGACTTGCTAAATTATTCTGAAAAAAAAAGAAGAGAAACTAACAACGAAAAACAATAAGGCACAATATCAAGAACAGTATAGTCCCATCCATTGCAAACAATGTTTTAACCTTGATACATTAGTGAGGCTTATTTTGCCATCTGGGTCAACTAAAGATATATAATTTTTGTGCTGTTGGGTATTTAAGACTAACCTCTGGTAAATCATAGTGGTAGAAACAGCAGTAGTAGAGTGTTGTTATAACGGACATGTTTATAATGGAGGCAGCTCGTGGGTTCTCTCGGAATGCAAGCACTTTTCCTTCTCTCTCTGAACGACCATCAGAATCCTGTTTAAAGTGGATACAATTTACACTGATATAGAACAAAACTTCACATTTGAGTTTTTCAAATCTATACAATCTATACATTAAAGAAATTTCACAAAAAGAACAGAATGGAGAAAATAATCCATAGCGGCCATGATGTATAAAAACAGGGTAGTTTCTTAAAACTGCTTTTGAGGAAAGCCTGCTGTCACGGTCTCCATTTTTTTTTTAAATAGTGAAAGTTAAGTGAGAAAATCCTCGCTAAGCTACAAATCCTAAACCAGGTAAAATCTTTTCTTAATTGCTTTAACCATAAACATCATTTCACATATTACCACAATGTCAGAAGAAAATAAGAAGGAAAATAAGCAAAGACACCCCTGGAAAAAAACAGAGAAAAGCACCCATAGGCAACCCTACCAGACAAAGAAACACCAGTAGAAAATCGGGTTAGGATCAGAGAAAAGCAGAGAAAAGAAGAGAGAAGAGCACCTGGTGAGACTCAATTTGTGGGATTTAACTACATATTATTGATGATTATATTGTTGAAGGTTTCAAAGCAAATTACATGTGCAAGAGTCTAGATTTTCATTGCTTCATATTTGATCATTGTCATGCTCACCTCAATGGGTCCCTGACGCTCTAACAAAGATATTTGTTCTTCTATCAAACTGGCTTCAGAAGATAAAGAGGGATCCCGGAAATGAGCACTACAACAACAACACACTGTTAATAGACTTAATTTAGAGGAATTTAGAAGATGATTTTTATGTGTTTGTTTAATAGGAAATTAACATCGTTATCGAGGGTGTTTCAGTTATATGAAGACTGAAGAAACCTTGTTAAAACCACCCCTGAAATTGCCGGAACCACATCTTGTGACTGAATTTTATACCTGAGGTACATTAAAATAAGAACAGTAGGCGGACATGTTCACCAATGAACCACAACCTGGATGCCCATTTACAAGTGTAAGCCCTTAACTTAACACAAGGCTTTATTGGTTACAGCTGCTGGTATCCTATTGGTGCAATGTTTCAATATCTATTTGGCAGCACACATGCTTGAGAACTATGTCCAAATAGACATTGAAAAGTTGCACCGATAATAAACCAGAAGTTGTAAGAACTCCATTTGTGTTTATTTGTTGACATATTGTTGTAAGTGTGAACCGGGTTCATTTCTGTACACAGCACTCCGTGTCATCTTGCTCATTCATGTACACTGAACATATATAAACTTATTCCTAAAATCTGAGACTCGTTTTCTCTGAATTTACACACCACCATTAAACCTCCATTACACTAAATTAACAACTTATAATAAAAGTAGAATGACGTACCTGAGACAGCGTTGTAAATTTTGTATTTTTGAGCGAGTGTCCTTGATTCCAGACGCTTGTTTGTATTTTAACATCTGAAATATTCCAAAAGATTTATCATAAACTATACAAATACAACTACATGTATTTAGATAAATAAATGAGGTATTGTCACCTAAAAAAATATTTTAAAAACATTTAAATAATTTTGCATGAATTTTTTTTTTTTTTTCGTTAATCTCTGATAATTTATCTCAAATCAAATAACCAACAAGTCATTTTTCAGTTTCAAAGTTTTCATACTAATAATCTTCAAAATTAACTTTGGGTTAGACGCAGTATACGATTACTTCAGTTCTGACAGCACTGTTATTATTAACATGATAAGTAAGATTTTATGGATTTTCAGCTTCTGGGTTTATTCATACGCAGAAAATTGAAAATCCATAAAGTCTTACTTATTATGTTATCATCCCAGCTTCTTGATGCTGCTAAAACAAGTTACTGTTAGTATTGTAATACTCAAGGTCACTTTACTTACTTTGCATTGTCAGTAATAAGAAAAACAATCAGTGATCTGTGCAGTCACCATAACAATTTAATAATAACTTTAATAACAGCCCAAAACACAACTGACTGAACCAAAGCACAGATTAAAAAGCCTGTGGGAAACCAACCCATTGATAAATAATATTACTTACCGCAGCTTCTTCAGTCCTGCCTAGCATCCTATTAACAAAATAGTCATACACTTTACTCATTACTTGTGCCCAATATAATACTGGTTTCGTTCAACATGTAGATCCAGAGGAGGCCAGGGATTTAACATGAATTGTATACAGCACGGAATTGATTAACATCTTCCAAATGCAGAAACATGATGTGTTCCCTGCGCTCAAATATACATTTAGTAATTCACTCATGTAATGGTGGTGCATTCCAACGGTCACTGACACCATCCTGACCATAAAATGAGAAATGTCTTGCTTTACTAGTCATTTAAGCAATAATAGTTTTTGTTTTTTTTGGCCCTCATGCCCCAAACCAATAGTAAAATACACTTTTTTGTGAAACATGTATACATTCTGAATCCAAGCAAACCATTTTTCTCCTTTAGATTGCTATCTGCATTTAATCAAATGTATTAACAACCCTGTTGGAAAATTTGAAAGAGTCTGGATACTCACATATTTATATAAGATCTCCTCTTGTACACAGATCAATATCTCAACTTTATGAATTTGAAATTAAGCATTCTTCCTAAGAAAGCAATGAGCTTAACTTATTGGAGAAGATTGAAGTTAAAATATTTATATTACCTATAAATTTCTTTACATATTTAACATATTTTTCTTCACACACATATTAAATTTGGGCTTACCCCAATGTTTCTAACAGTTGATCTTGTTGATAATGAGCTTTGTTTGAATTTGAGTTTGCTTACCCCAATGTTTCTAATAGTTGATCTTGTTGATAATGAGCTTTGTTTAAATTTGAGTTTGCTTACCCCAATGTTTCTAATAGTTGATCTTGTTGATAATGAGCCTTCAAATAACTCAAGTAATGATTAACAGCCACTGGTCGCCGTGACAACTCCATGTTAAACAAAGATGACTTCAAAGTCTTCTGTAAAAATAATACTGCCTGGAAAAGAAATGAGCAAATTCTAAGTGAGTCAGAGCTTACATTTTTGATTTGTTTGTTTGTTTGATTGGGCAGATGGGCTTCCTGTTCCCCTTTAGCTCTGAGAGCACCAGGGCAACATGAAGCTCCCTCCAACCACCCGCTACATTTTTGATTACTGATTATGCTCTTAAAACAGCACTTAACAGGAATACATGGACATAACATTACATACATAATCATTAATGTTTATATAAATCATATAAATAAAAAAGACAACTGTGTAAATATAAAAAAAACTTTTCAACAATAATACATATATGGCGTTGAGAGCACCTTACAGAGACTGTTTATTACCAGGCATTATCGATGCTAATGATATCCCTCTCTGGTGAGGGATCTATAATCAATGGTCAGCATACTGTAATAATTTTATCAAAACAAAGAATATATTATTGATATAGATGAGAATTGACTCACAGCAGTAATAGCATTGCCATCGTGTAGTTTAATTGCTTCATCCAGGAATGCCAGCTTTTGTTCTTTGCTCTTACACATCTCCAATCCATAAGGCTGATAATAGATAAGCAAAAAATAGTTAAATACGTCAGACGGAAGGTCAACCATTATGATTGTTTGTTTGATTGATTGATTGATTAACTGGTGTTTTATGCCATGGTTAAGGTTATTTCACTTATGTGACCGGGCTGTATTCCAATGATAATTGACAATAGAACAACCCTTAAATGTGAGGTGATTTGATACTTCAAACAGGTGTGTGGGAGTGGGGGAGGGGGGGATAAAACAAAAGTTCAATGCTTGATTGTGTAGCATCAGACAAACAAACTGACTTACCATTTTTCATCATTATGGACTTTCTGACAGAGAGTAACTGTGCTGTTATTGCCGAAATTCTCAATGAATACAAAACAAAATTCTATAACATGAAATAATTTTGATAAAAAGGATATAAAATGAGTAAACCAGGACATCACACTTATCAATTTCAACTTTGTTTTACTCCTAGGAACAAATATCAATTACTCATTAGATAAATGCATAATGTCCTGTATAACAAACACTTTAATTTAAAGCTTACCTCCCCATGTATAATAGCCCCGACTGTTTCATTGGCTGAAGGTTGTCGCCATTTTTCTCTCTTCATCATCTGTAATACACATTTCATTTTCTCAAATGAAGGGCATTGGTGCAATCATGGATTAATGAAGTCATGCGAAATTACTGAGCATCTTCGATGGATTGATTGAATTAGATGATTAATTCAGCTACATGGGTGGAACCTGATTGCTTAACTGTTCTTTTAAAGGGGTGAAACGCTGTGGTTAAGGTTATATCCCTCATATGAGAGCACGCCATACCAATAGCCATAGCGTAGCACCCTCGACTTCACTGGCAACAAACAATTACATAATACACAAGTAGTGTTATTCCGAAAAACGATGACTTCGTTTTGGCTCAATATTTCAGCATTTAATATGTCATCATCAGGAGATAGTTACAAATGGTCAACAACAAGTTTATATATAGGCTATGGATGGCTAAAACAAACATTGTGG
>JAQQZZ010156534.1:0-12286 GCA_030265115.1 Mopalia vespertina | reverse complement strand
TGTATAAACCCCCGTATGCCCCCCCCCCCCCCCCACAACTACCATAAGCCCTGGATCTACTTTCCCCCAAAGGGTGTCAATCTAATTACTAGACAGAATTCATCCCAAACTCACAATGCCATTCACTTAATTGCAATGCAAGATCCTTATCAGGACTGAAAACAGGCTGTTGTGCAGCACTGTAGTAACTTAAGCATGGATTTATATTTTAATACAAAATGCCACCCATAAGGAAATGCTGAAAGCAGATGCTAATTATTGGACTGTAAACTCAACCATCTGTGACAAATTACACTGCTTTACAGAATTTTATCAGGCAAAAGTTTTATTTATTACTTAAGGTTTATTAACTATCAGGAAAGACATTTCATATTTAGATCACCAATATTAAAAAATTAAAACCTTACAAGCAATAATGATTATTTGATTATCCTTTCGAGGGAACCGCTGGTAAAACTCAAAATAAGTATGTGTTACTCAAACCAGATATTCCTTGTAATTATTTAAAGCAAACATAGGCACTGTGAATGTTTGCTTTGAAGGCATGTGATGTGTTTTGAAGAGTTACATCACATATACTGCATCCGATCACTGCCAAAAGTAAAAAGAGAGCCAGCTGGACCAGAGATAAACACAGGCCAAGTGCTTCCTCAAAACCTCCCAAAATTCACCTCTATCTAATGGACCAATTAACAGCTGACTACGTCCTGTTCTTTACAAGTCAAGTGTCTTGGGGCAACATTCGGAGAGGACTTGTGTTAGGTAGGAAAAGATTTGATGCCTTGAAGCAGTAATTGGCTTTCAAACTTTCCTCGTTAATGATTAACAAACCCGACTTGTTTGTTTATCAGCAATCAGAAGGCCTACAAACTATCTGAGATTCGACACTTCCCTTTAAGCTTCCTGTTCAACCCTTACCCTGGAAACTCTCAATACCTTTACTCAGATCATAAGGCAGGTGGAGAAAAGTATTTAAAAGCCTGACAGGGAAATATCTTCTGCTGTTTGACATCAACCATACATCTCTTCCTTAGCGATAGTTAACTAGATGTATAGCAACCCATCGTTTGGTTATGGTTCACAATACTCTGCTTAGATTCCCTGTTTAACTAAACAAAGCTGTGAACAATCAAAGATTAGAGTGCTCACCAAACATCCAGCCCATTTCAGCTGTCTGATAATTTTAAACTAGGACAATTGTCCTGACACTTGAACAAATCAAGGCAATTTTATATTCTGTTCTTTAAGAAATGTTGAAAGGTCTTCATTTAAAATAAAATAAAAACATTTACTATACATAAATAATGCAACACAATAATGAGGGAAATATTGAAGAGGAAATGTAAAAAAAAATTAAAAAGTTACATAAGAAATATAGATTAAGAACTCCACAATATCCAGTCAATGGGGAGATCCCTTTTATAGTCTAACTTTCAATCACATATAAAATGTGTTTACAACAAATGTTATATTTCTCTACATTCCCTACGGTAGACTGCATTACATACAATGTAAGTCTTCCCAACAGTGTTTGTCCTTCAGTATATTCTATTTTCTCAGTACATAGACTTGTCAACTACCAGATGATGCAGTCCTGGGCTTCCTAGGCCACATTTCAGTGATCATGTTGAGAGGCCCACCATTTTGTACAGGTTATGCTAAACATCAGGAGTGAAAATGTCTGCAAAGTGTTTGGAGAAGTCTTAAAGAAACAAACCATATAAACAGAGACCTAGAGGAGACTGTCTCCACAACATGTCCACAAGAAAAAAAGAAATCTGGCAGTATAGGACGAAAATAAGCTTTCAAAACAAGAAAATGGAAATTGTTATCACCAAATATGAAAATAAAATATTGGCGTACATTAAAAATAGACTATGTGTTAAGGAGGAGGTTTCAGATTTCTCAATGTTAAGAATTTGTAGCAATAAATGAAATTGCTTGCAAAGTGTGATTTATACCATCTTTGAGAATTTTTCACTGAATTTTAGGATGCTAAATGAAGCATTAAATGTGATGCATGCTCCACAAAGGTCATAGAATGCAACATTGCACAGTCACCAAGGTAACAGGATAAGGAAAATAAATAAAGTTGACGAAGCGTAATCAATGACCACATTTACAGGATATGCCAACATTACTGCCTCTTCAATTCTTTATCCTGGTAAATTTCGTATGTCAGTATTTGTATATATTTTCCATCTTTGTTTAAGAAGTTGGAACGAAGGGAAATTAGTTCCTGATACTGTTGACATCTTCCACTTCCTATTATGTCATATAAACCAAACAGATAAATGTCTTACTAGCTATGTCAAAACAAACTCAATAAACTGATATTGTACTGGGATTAAATATAAGGTAAAAATGTGGGAATAATCACTAAGAAACTGTTGTGGAGAAACTGTATTACTGTGTTATTTAGCCATTGTAAAGAAAGGTACTTCTTTTTGATTCCTAACCATTGGGGTTCATATTGATAGGAGTATTAATAAGATCAAATGACTGTTTTATTGTATAGAGTTCAAAATTTTAAGATAAGCTTATAGCATAACTTGTTTAAGTGGCATTTAGAAGCTGTCATGATAACATCCCATGATTACAACCTCTGGTTTATTATTGTATTTTAACATAATTGGCAATATTGCCATTTCATAACAGATATATTCATCAACATTGTTTGATAGCACAAAGTTAAACTGTTGATGTCAGTTTAGTTTTCCAAAAGGTGAGAAACAATACTGGTTGTATTAAAACTGGGATAAGACAAATGTGAGAATTACAGTTTAGACTGTGTGACAAGCATGTGTGTCTACAGCACATAAAATGCTGCCATCCTGAATAACACACAGCATGGTATAAAGATAAATTTCTATTTGGCTGAGTGTGACAGCTTGTCTAGACCCTTAATAGTAATATAGAGAGCATGACAGTTGACACTAAATATGTATAACAAGATATTAAACAGTTGATCTTTACTTATGACACTTTGGCTGTTGACAATAGCGGATAACTGTAGCCCTATGTGAGAAATTCAAGTGCTAAGTAATAAGCTGTTTGTTGAATACCTACTGGTACCCTATCAGTACTTCACATTATCTGAAGCCTACTCCACTCAGGTGCTATACCCCCCTTACAATTAATCTCCTTACCATACTGACACACAAATAAAATGACATAATGTGGAGCTTACATAAAAGAAACATATTTACACACACCAAACCATTCAGGCAGGAAAAATATGTTGAATGACAAAATGTTCACAGGGCCATTAAGAGAAGTGAGGACTCCTCAGTGTCAGATATAGTTACTGTGGATAATCCCCATTAATTATAGCTAATTGACTTTGTGAAAAGGTTTAATATGCAGAGTACTTCAATTAAAAAAAAGAAAGAAATCTACAATGGGATTAAAACAAATTTACATGTTATGACTTGCTTCACTTTTAAGAATCCAAGGCTCAATTTTAATTAAAAAATTGGTGATTCAAAGTTTGTTTAATTGAATTTTAACGATGTACTCAAGGACGGTGCTTCTAGAAAAATGACTATTACTATCCTAAAAACAATACAGTTCTAAATTATGATTAGCCAATTTACGTTTTATTCAATTGTGTATCTTGTTTTCAGACAAGAAATTTAAATTTACATTTTAATCATTAGGTTACATTTAAATCATTAGGTTAATTTTTGTTCTGCATCATGAGCATCGTCATGTTAATAAGCTATTTTGAGTGGATCATAATAATTTTCAAAATTATATATCCTTCAAAGAAGTTTGTCATGAAGAGTACATGTATGTATAGTGAAAATTTTATGTGGACATTTTGTTTACCTGAGCTGTGTTACTTAATGTACAGTGATGTATTAATTAGGTAGCTGGATGTAACTGTAATATGCACTGATTATAAACAGGTAGGGTTTAGCTGCGGGTGTTTAACCAGGAAAAATTAATCAATACCTGGCCAAGTAAGATGAGAGCTCAGCTTTGATTACATGAGCAGCACAACATGTCTCTTAATTAACCACCTGCCAATTAGTATCATTTATGGCAGATATAAGCTCGGTCATTTACAGGTAAACAGCCGTTTATATAATGACTAATGTATAAAATATTGATATCAATTTAATATTGGAAGTTGAAACATGTTTCAAAACACATTATATTTTTTTTAGAAAAAACCTACATCATTAATTTTGCGATACCATTTAGAAAACATGCTAATACAATAAATATTTTTATGGTTACAAAGGAATATGTGTGATTGTTCATTCCATTCCAGCCATACATTGTTCCTTATGTTGGGACAAGAGAAGCATAAGCTTTGTCTTAGATAGTCTTGCAAAAAAAGAAATATAATCCTCTTGTTTATTGCTTTACCACAATAGTACTTGCTAATTCTAGAGTATTAAAAATAGTGTACATGTACAGTATGTGTATGAATTGCAGTGTCCAGAGTAACCAAATGTTAGGCAACCACTGTTGCAGTATACATTCTTTACTTCTACAGAGCAAGGAGGCAAATTTCTTAAAATGTTACTGTACAGCAATTAAATAAGCTTATATATATTTGTTTACAATCAAATAAATAAAATAACCAGTTCCTGTGAGGAAGCATCAAACATAAAATCAACCAATACATTTTTTATATTTTTTCATTACGACATAGTAGTCTGACTTATTGCTCAAATTATATTAAGTTAAATTAATGGAATGACTATCTCAGAGAAGAAGCAAATATCACAAAATAAGGAAATAAACAAGCAAAACATAAATATTTTAAAACCAAAAACAAGAGTAGAAAAGATAAAAGTGTAAATAGACTTACCCCCAATTGTGTCTGTGGGTAAAATATCTAATCCAGTCCTGTCTGCTGAATCTCTGTACAGATGAGAAAAATGAAACATAGTTAATAAGGTAAGCCATCTCAGGTGTGTTCGTGGGCTGACCATATTGTCAGAGGCACATGTAATAGGAATGAGGCAATCCAAGGTGAGCGTTACTCTGGACACAGTATACTGGTCAGACTGATCAGTAAGATTCAGATATATAGGTAAGTTTGATCTAGAGAGGATCCCCTGTGCAGTGCCTAACCACAGCTGTGGCTGATGTTCACAGTGCCAGAGAGTAGGTGACACTGATCAACACAGACCAATACCTCACACCTATACTCAGCCCCAATCAAGGTACACACACAGCAGGAGGTTATGCAACAATCTTGTCCAAACAGTTAACAGTCACTAATGAAAGGTGTATTAACACAGTGGCTCAGGCTAGTCTGCTAGCTACAGTTGGGTGAGCTTTCATGTAAACACTGAGCTAAGATGATGCCATCGATGAATTTTCCAGCAGCCTTCAGGTATAAACACTAACTGAGACACTGACCAGCTGCCTGAGTGCCACCACGGTTTTCACAGTTATTCCTTAAACTGTCTATGTATCACATCCAGCCTTACATTGCTGCATGCTCTCACACTAATTGAGAGGAGAGGAATCACTGAGCCACAGAGTCATATCTGAATGGACTAGAAACATGGTGCGTCCCTGACTAACCAGAGATGCATAACACAAGTAAAGACACCAGATTCTTCAGGGAGAACGAAGACCTCCTGTTGTACTAGCAGAGTTAAGCATAAAAGCTTTTCAATGGGGAGTCTGGGGAAGCCTGCTGTGCGAGACCATACACAGACCAGCCCTCTTCTATACTGAGAGCATTCAGCTAGAGCACCGGAGACTTGACCATGCAACAACCCTTACTGTACTGCTCACAAGCCTTTCACCACTCTCATTGGCCTTCCGTTAATGCAACCAGCCCTGGAGTTTATTCAACCCTACCGCTGACACCAGCATAACATACTGTTACTTCACTTCTAGCCACATTGTTGTTACAGAGTTAAGTTATGGGAAGCCTGGTCTGTGAACAAATGCCCCGGCCACACAGCACCCAGAGATCAACGTAAGAACCTTCACCAAATGTAAACAATTCTTCTAAAATAAACAAAATTTGCCAAACACCAGAATGTTCAATTAACTGAGTGAGGAAGCTTAAAGAGGTGGGCAATGGTCAGCTACAACAGTTAGGTTGTGTAAAATACGTTCAGGTGGCCAGAGGCACTTAAGAAGATAAACTAAAGTGTGTTTAAAGTGGAGTTAAATCAAATATCTTCATGTTAAGTCAGAAAGTTTATGGTCTGCATTCCTTTCATTTGACATGGCCTTTACATACATCAGCCATGCCATCAAGTTGAATCATATCTATTTACTCATGTCAAATTTCTCAACATAAACCAGAAGCCTGTGTATATAACCTAGAAGGTAACAACATTGACAGCCAATAATGATTTGTGGCAGAAGCACAGGGGGTCATGTGTCTTGTAACACAGATAACATCTCCTCGGCTGGCAACTCACAAATAACAATCAATATGGAACACTTAGCAAGAACTAAAATACAATCTGTATCTGAAAGACTGATGGTTATCAGTATTCACCCCATACATTGTGATTGATGATTATTACCAATGAAACCAACAATAAATCAGACTTGTTTGCTATTAATTAAAGTTAGACTTTCAAAGCAATCGTCCTAAAAAGATGCACCTGATTTCTATAATATTATCTTTAAGAGATGAAATGTAAGATACATATACTTGTACCTGTTTAAATCAATGTCCATAACATGTTAGCCCTGATTACCACAAAAGGCAGCTACACAAAGTATTTTTTTGAACATATTAAATGAATATGTCAACATCGAAAACAGATTTAAATGCAAACATGTTACATTTTTATACTAGCCAATATCAGTTTTCTTAAGTCAATTCCTTATAAATGTGGTTACAGCTACAAAATGGAAATAACATAAACCTGGTTGGAGTATAAAATTAAGATTGAAAGAGTGGGAACTATTGATTTTTGTCACTAAATGTTCTAGAGTGTAAAAGGTAAAGAGAGTAACAGAACTGGTAAAATGTTCCAATTTAGAACATGCTGGCAGAATATATCTCCAGCCAATTGGATTGTTTACGTTTTACTGTATACCAGCTAAAGTGATACTAACTGAGTGTTGAAATTGGACAAGCCAATGACAAAAATCATTGCAATAATACTAAACACCAGGTTATATTACAATAAATATTTATCCATGGGAGGGAACATGATTGGTTTTCATAATCAGGCTGAAACAGTGGAGTGATATGGAATAAAGGTGTTACATTCAGGTGTGAAAGCGTGTCCCAGGTAGATCCATACACGCTGAAGTTTTAGCACAATAATAAACCATGTAACATATGTTAGACAGTTCAATTGGTGGTCTGCCTTACAATCTTACATTAGTTTGTCTGATAACCATAATTATTGGATTTTGATGAACTTTAAATACTCTTTTTTAACTATTCGATAGAAAGAATCTGTTAGGGGCTATGCTTTTTACAAATTGCTTACATCAATGTCAACACTATATTTCTTGGTTCTGACAATTCTGTGAAGTCAAAGTGAGGTATGATTGAAGGCTTATATAAAAGTCATCATATAATGTAGCCATGTATAAACCATGGCTGTTAACGTTATACTGAATGAATATAAGATGGAAAACATTGGTATGGATAACCATTTCTTAGTTTATTGCACACTGCATTTCTATCTCATTCCAGAGATCGTTATCCGGTATTTGATATTATCATACTTGATCATACTTGGTAAGGATCTCTGAAATAAGATAGAAATGTAGTGTCCAATAAACTAGGAAGTTGTTATCCATAACAATGTTTTCCACCTTATACATGTATGTACTTCAGACTTCTATATGCCTCTAAAAGAATCTATACTGACTGAATGTTGTGAAAGACTTAGCTCTTTATATGGGTATGATACATTATTTCATTGCATTTCATTTTGCAAAAATAAGGCCACAAAGTTTGGTCAGTTCAGAATTATTTTAGCTGAGCAATACCTATAAAGAGAATTAAATTACTCTGAGTTAAGTACAATACACTGTTTGTAAATTATGAGTTTGGTCAATCCAATATACCTCTATTTCTTATCCCAATCTCTCCTCAATAGTTTTAGGGTATTTAATTATAGATAATTACAACAATCAGTCAAACAATTGTCAGCACTAAAAGCTATCATAATGCATTATTTGAAACAAGCTTGGGCACAAACAGAAGCCATGAAAACCCACTTAACACTATTTCTGACAGTTAATAACTGAAAGTTCAAAGTAATTACCAGACAGTCATTCAACTGTAATCCAATTAGGGATTATTTACAGCAGATGCCAGTATGTCCTGTCATAGTTCAGGTAGCAGAAGGCATATAATGACACCCAAAGATTGACCCATGAACTCAATTAACTGACAACCACCATCAAAAGATATGCATGTTTACATAATGGAAATCCATTAGAAAAACAATCATCACAGGTTTAGATTTTTTTTATGTTTTTAAGATAAAGAAAAAACAAACCAGGTAGTGTAGGTAGCGAATAGAAAACTGAGTAACACTCTTTAAGTCCTGTTCTTTATACCCAGTTCTTCGCTCTTTAAATAACTGAGTATTACTTAAGCTGGATAAAGTGCTACAGATTGGCCACGGTAATGAGCTGATTAATACTCACTTTCCAGTAAAATAATGTTAAAAATCATATTATTTTAAAACCACAATCTTTAAATGATAAGAGTTTATATTATCTTCTTGTATGAATGAGCTGTGCCTAAAAATCACCCTTCAGCTTTCTTTAGCAATAAACTACAGGATCTTTCCTCAACTCTTAAGACTTACATTTTTTTAAGCCCTTATAAAAACAAAATCTGAATTAGACGATGCACAAAGTTCAAATACAATTGCTTTGTTTAAGATTTACTTCATCCTGGGCAAATGGACGATTTATTGCTATCTTAAACTAGTAACCTCCAACAGGTCTGATTCATATCCCAAATGAGCACAACTATAAATTACAAAGGTATTGCTGGACTAAAGTAGACATTATATTTAAGTCAATTTCGCTGTCCAATGTCTCTATAAGGACACATTTGAAAGCTTCATCTCAAAGTGATCACAGTAGTACAGTGTATAGAACTGATTTATCTCCCAACCCAAAGGCTTCCACCTGTTTGTGTTACACAGCTGGGCCTAATACAGGCCAAGCTCTACTGACTACAAAACCAATGCATCATCCATACGACCAATGGGAAAGGCAGTCAGGATTACTGGGTTCAAGACATCAGCCCCATTGGGAAGATTTATTGTCAACAAATTTGCCCCCATAAAATATATCCTCAATAATAAAGAAACCATTCCTGTTTCCTAAATATCTGTTTAAAAGCTATATTTATCCAAAAGATGGATCTAAATGAAAAAAGATTAAAAAAAAAATATGAAGTTTTAGGAATACCTTCTTGGAAAGTAGATCAATAATAAATACTATTTAAAATAAAGGTCAGAAATAAATTATAACACTTCTTATGTGTTTTACTTTACAAAAAAAAAATCTGTTTTTCGGATAAAACAAAAAATATTCTCAATCTTATAATGTTAATGAAGATCCAATTTTAAGATTGTTGTGTCCAATTTGAAATTTAAATTGCATACGTACAAAATTGAGAAAATGTATTAAATGAAGTGCATTCACAATCTTTATATTCCAAATGGTTTTGATCTCTTTTTCTTTATATAACTTATTATATCTTTGTTTTTGTTATTTTGGGATAACACTTTCCTAGTTTGAATAGATTCTCGTGGTCATGGGTTCAATTCCCAGAAGGGTTTCAACCTGCAATTTTTTTTTACCTATTATCTGTTCAAACTAAGAAAATGTTATCCCAAAATAACGAAAACACTGTTAATACTCACTTTCTAAAAGACACAAAATTTAATTCATTATTATATGTTTTCATAAAAAAGGATGAAGTGGTTTCATTTTCTGCATTGCAATTCATATATCTTTTAAGAAAAGGAAGGAATGCTCTTTCACTGGTAAAAGTTTGTAAGGATTTGAATTTCAATTTTGGACACGCTCATTACTCCGGTTGTCAGGCAGAAAATGAGTGTGGGTCGGCTGGTCAGTCAGTTGGAGATAAAATCTGTGGAATCAGAGTGGTATTATGTGACTTAACACCAGTGTATCATTGGCCCAGACTCTCTCCATCATCTACAACCTTTATCTGACTCCAATGTTCCGGCTCTTTAACCTGCCAATCCACAGGCACAGGGGCTTGACCCATCAGCAAATCAGTCTTGACCAAGGGAGATGAAAAAATGGAAAAGCCATCAAGAGAGAGGATGCTGCTACAATATATCACTATATCAATGTACAAACATGGCTATCCAGTATGAAGTAGAAAAAAGTTCAACAAAGATTAGGATGTATGTGTACTATAGGAGACGGCAAAACTATATTACACAGCAGAAAATACACAACTTTCATTGATTACTTGTTAAAAAAATTCTGTGATTTGATTGAAAATCTTAAAAATGGCAAAACAACATAAAGTTATGTCATATATATGCTGTGATTGAATGGTTTTAAATTTTGAACTATTATGCAGATGAACAGTTTCCTATTTTATAAACTTAGTACAGAAGAAAATGCTAGATTTCTATACATTGATTGAGAGATAAAGTCAAAATCTGTTTCTGCACAAAATCATTTTACTGGTATGCTAGGATTAACTGGAGATAAAGGGCAAATATGACACTCATTAGATTATACTGTCTGCCAGACCAATATAATTAATGTTGTGAAATAGCAGAGAAAACTAAAGTCAGTAAACCTTAGGGGAGTAATTACATCAGACAATATTTGTCAGTCTGGTGGCCAGCGGAGGTTGATGCTCTGGGGCACTCAGCTTTTGTCTGTGTTTTGTCAGCTAGAACTGGTCAAGCAAAAGTCAGCCACGATGAAATTATTACTCTAAATACAGACTGAGCAAAATGATGGACAAATAAGAGAGTGATTGACTAACGGACAGTTTCAAGGGGACTCTAGTCCACGTTCATCTATATGGAGTAATTGGTCAATAGGACAGATGTCTCCTGCTGTAACCAACCATGTCATAGAATCAAGACCAGGCCCCTCAAGAGGAAAATGTCCAGCATGAGGACAATTTCAAGTGGCGTAATTTTTTACCGCTCCAGTGGCTCTACTGACTAAGCTCATCTTGGGTGTCTTCACAATGTCAATATCTCAATGACCAATGTCCACTTGAATTCATTCCCTGTCACCATCCGTAGATCCCATCACTGCAACTAATCCTATGGTATTACTGCTATAGTTAAAGTGAATTCAACAGTGAATGATGCCTTAGAGAATACATGTTATTGTCACCTATTAACAGGTCATTAATATCATTTTAAAGACCTTGTATTGTTAGGTTAAGTTTCACACATATTCAGAGAACTGAAAATTCATAACAGAATCAAAACAGTCACAAGAACCTTGGGAATAGATCAAATGTAATTCAGCTCGTGCATTAAACTTAAAACAAATTAATTATGTGTTACGGGTGAATAATGAGAAAAAACCATAAAAGTAAACCAATGAATATCAGCTTTATCACTATTCGCATTAACATAGTACGTGGGTATGTGAAAAAGCTTCTAGAATAAGAGTATTTTCTGAGAATAAAGTATAAATACTTTTTTGTCACAAAATTTTGCCATTGGATTTAATGTGTGGAAACAACAAAATATAACAAAACATGTATATATTTATTTTTTTTCAACCTTTCCAAATGTACTTTTTAATTTTTCATTAGTCTTTGGTAAATAGAACCTACCAAACTTTTTTCCACAAGGTATTACATGTAGCTTAAGTAGATTATCTAAACATTTGTGGTTTTCAATGAACTATATGTAAAAAGTACCCAGCTATGCTTAACTGAGCTGTTATTACCAAATATCTTCTATCATGTGGAAGCTATTACTTTTCAGAAAAGACTTCCTATCTCAGGTTTCAATAGCACAACATTCTTCAAGCTTGGTTCAAGCTTTACCACTTTTGCGTAACATGTTTTAACCATAGCAGAACGACCTCCTTCAACGATATAGGGGCAACCAGAGCAGCACATCAGATAGCGCTCTCCGCCTAAAGCTGCCTCATTAATCATATATATTTGGTTGATTTGGTCACTTGTATGAGTGAGGTGTACTCCACCAAGAGACACACTAACACAACCATAGAGTCAGATACACAGACCTCCATCAGAGAGATAGATATTTGGTTGATTTGGTCACTTGTATGAGTGAGGTGTACTCCACCAAGAGACACACTAACACAACCATAGAGTCAG
>JAQQZZ010156523.1:0-12286 GCA_030265115.1 Mopalia vespertina | reverse complement strand
GCCATCTAGGACCCTGGAGCTTCCGGGGCCTGCGGCCCCTGGACCCTCGCTTGAAGTCCTGGGATAGTAGCCCCCCCCCCCCCAGTTTTCTAAACGTGTATACGCCCTTGTAATTGGCTAATTTAATGCCAGTGAGTTAACCTTGGATTCAGTATGTTAACTGGATGGGCAACCCAGTGAGCCATTTCTTTGGAAAATGAGCATCTCAAGATTAATATGCCGATAAATAAAAAACGACGAGAACACGAAAACATCCCTTGTCCCCTCGTGCATTTTCTTCATGGGCAGATTGCATTATGTTCATCTAAAAAAGTTCTCAGTTTAAACAGCAAAGACAACCACGATGATGCACAACAACACAAAATTAATGTTTCTTCTAAACAAAGTCAATTCAAGATACAGTTAACACTTTTAGCAAAAACTACTCTTAACACTAAATAGGAGAAGGAATAGTAAAGTATATGAAAAGGAAATTGTGTCTTTAGCAACTGAAATTTGTTTGCAAATTGATAAAACAAGTATGTAAATTATGTGTTTGTACAGGTATGCGAGCACCAGGACGGCAGCAAATCATTGAAGTTAGGGGACTTTGGGTTAGCCACAGTGGCCAAGGACGTCCTCTTTACGGTCTGCGGGACTCCTACATATGTGGCCCCTGAAATACTTGAAGAAACAGGGTAATGTTATTTCTACGGAACGGATACTCTGGTACCAAATGTGAGAAGCAAACCACTATATGGAAAAACGTTAAGACCCTTCTGAGGAATAAAAACGCGAATATATGAAGACTAAACCAATGTAAAAGCATTTTGCACTTTCAAATATCTTCCATAATTATATACTAATGGATTCTACAATATAAGTATAGCCTACTATTACTTTAACGAAACAGTGAACAAACAATTATAAATCTATACAGCCTGTAAATGCATTGCGCCGATTTTCAAGGTACATATGATTTTGTTGAGCAGATATGGTTTGAAGATAGACGTGTGGGCGGCTGGGGTTATCACATACATACTTCTCTGTGGATTCCCACCTTTCGTCAGGTCAGTATAACATCAATGCCCCATCAATCATTGGCTTTAGACGAACGTTAAGAAAAATGAATGTATCTGAAAAGAATATGAAAACTAAAAAATGGATAGTAAACATCGAAATGAAGTACATAGAATATATACATGTAAGACGTGGCGTAACACTTAGTTGTAGGGTTTGGGAAATCGCATTCTTGTCCTGAAAAGACGACGGGAAAATGACGTTTCTTACAAATATATACAAGTGTTTTAAGCTCAATTTCAAGAACCAAAAAGGAGAATAATGTAACTATTGTTAACGACAAAGAGTTGTTTCTCGTGTTCTTAATGAATTAAATTTGTTTTCCAGCCACTCTGAAAACCATGAAGATTTGTTCGATAAAATTATGAAGGGAGAGTTTGAATTCTCTACTCCTTTCTGGGACGAAGTCTCCGAGTCAGCCAAAGTAAGTGTTCAGGTTAAGCTAAATCACAGGTAAAACCCTGGATTTTGTGCTGGTAATGCGTACAAGATTATCAGTTCAGTTTAAAAAGGAACTCCTGTTAAGTTTGTTGTGACCATTAGTTGTATTGAATATGGCTAATTGTGTTTAATTATAACAAACAATTACGTTTCAATTAATAGATACCACGCTAGTAATTAAGATCTTCCAGCTGGTGTCTAATCGAAGTTGTGACGTAGCCGTATGATGGGAACTGCTCAATGACTTCTTCTCCTTACGCCTACGTCATCCAGTTTCTGACCAATCAAATGAGTTATATTTTTCACTTTTTTAAATAGATTTTTATCAATTTCTTAAATATTTAAAACAACAAATACGTTTGAAATGTTGAAAACACGTTTTTAAAACATGTTTTGTCAGATGAAAATCAGATTCTATTTATACTTGTGGACATTTAAAGGTATGCCACCTCGCAAAATTGTCAACAAAAAGAGAAAGCTGGTGTTTTTGCGTTGTTAATAGGAATAGATAATTCGAAACATGTGGGGATTTGACATATTGTATTGTTGGCATATATATAACTAATTATAATACTAATCAAAATATGACTGATACTTTTTCGGAACAGTCGGAATCGTCAAGGTACAAACTGAAACGTCAGTTCAAACAATCCTTCATTGTTGTATTTTAGGACATGATCTCTTGTATGTTAGAAGTCAACCCAGCAGAGAGATTCTCAGCAGCAGAGGTCATGCAGCACCCATGGGTATCGGTAAGTCAAACCATGGAGGTATAGCTATACCTCCATGGTCAAACTATAGTTAGCTGTTTAATGATTGTTTATGAGTTTGGGTGGGGCTTTGTGTCGTACTTAAGGTTATTTCACCGAATCACGGCGTGTCTCCTGCTTTAATGAATGAAACTATTTGTGACGTCAGTGGCACCAATCAATGAGAAGATTCGATACAACACAGGCATGAAAACAAGGTATCACGAGATAAAGTGAGCCATTAACAGTGCAGGACGTCACAACAAAATTGCCTTCGTAATCGTTAAGAGAGCACACAAAGAATACAAAGCAACTGCCCGCTAGCATAAAAAAACCCACCTCACTCATGAGCATGCGAGACCATGTTATCTGGCCATTATCTGGTCGTATATATACTTTTCAATTACAATAATAAAGAATCAGAGTACTATAGCCAGTGTTGTTTTTCATTCCAGGACGATACTGCCAGAGACACAGATATACACACTGGAATCAGGAAAGAATTAAACTCACATTTCCTGAGGAAGCCAAAGTCCACATCAGCTGGGATAGCCCTTATCACAGTAAGTTATTGGACAACTTCTTAAGCATGTGACCACTCGATTCTTGACAAGAAACATCGAGATTTGCCATAAATCATATTGTGAGAAGGCCAATTATGTCACATGGCCGTCGTGGCTTTCCGGTATCCGTGACAAACGAGTCTTGAGACAGAGTTGGACCGTCCTCCGGGGTGGGGTATGTTTCTGTGATTACAATAAGCTTAATGTTTATAAATTAAAGTATATATGACACGATAAAAATCATATTTATATTTCAGCTTCTGCTTCTGCTTAGAGAAACAGATTAACATGTCATTTTCCTGTATTATGTTTTAGTCCACAGCATTGGATAAAGGGTCGAGGTACTTCCCAGGTCGCAAAGGGGCTCAGTTCAGTCTCCAGAACGCACAAAATGGAAACAGTCCCACTGACGAGATCTTCTAGGAAAGTATTATAAGGTACAAGAGATACAGGGGGTCGCAGTGCCATGGTTTACATAGAGGGTTTCCTAATTATTCCCGATACAGGAAATGGTGCTGTTTATGACTTGTCATCATTTGTGAGCTCATCTATATATACAATCACTGTTCTGTTGTGTGATGTTCAGACATATTAATCCCATGGTATAACCTCATTAGTTACTTAAACTTAAACTATAAAGGTTGTATAACAGAAATTTGGCTACCTTACCACATTTCGCTGAGGCTGCCATTTTAATATACAATGTATAGGCTTTAAGCTTATATGTTAAGCAGTGCATTTTAAGTGTATATAAACGGTGAAATCTGCCAGGAACTGTGAATGGCACAAACAGAATCGCCAGGAGAAATATATAGCTTTAGGAATCAGGTTTTTCTTCATATTTTTAAAGTTCATTTAAATCATTTTGTAAGTTTCATTTTGTATATTTTTTAATATCTCTTATTGTATAATTCTCCATTTGACATGTCGATCGAAGTGTAAATAACCATGTTCTTATAATAACATATAATACTTATACGCGATGCACCATTCCTATTCTGTAATATATATTTGGCGAGCACATTTCAAATTAGAAGTTGTAAAAACAAAACTGTTGTCAAAACATGTACGGTTTTTGTTTTGATCTGGATTTCACGCCTTGATTTAATTTAATTTAATGTATGAAAAAAACCACCAAACTCCAATGGTTACTTTAGACCACTATATTGCATGCAATAGTCTGGAAAGTTTTATCTAAACCAAACGATGCACTAGGCCCGTGTTATCATTATTCACTCACATCTACCAGGCAGTATCACAGGTCTCTAAAAACTGTTTTCTGAATGCTGCAGACGTAAGGATGTCTCTATGAATTTATGGGAAACATTTATTAGACCGTTTCCATATATACTCTTCAATGTGAATATTCGAATTAGATTTTTGGGGTACAAAGAACTGGGTTTTTTTATCAGTAGAAGTAATTTACTGGATATAGCAGGACCCTATTTCCATTAATTTGCGATCACTGACGAAGATGTTATGGCGGAGATATATTTACCGCCCAGTGAAGGTTTTCTTTTGAAAACTGGGTCAGGGAGCTTTTATGAATTATTTGGATAATTTCAGCCCAAACTACAAGAAAATACCTGACAGTATAGTATAGTTTATTTCGTTCTGGCTTATTCTGGGTGCTAACTCGTCAAGGTATCCTTTCTTATTCCAAACACTTCTTCCTCTAAGAATGTTAAATGTTGCTGTGATTAAGCGGTATATCATATATTAAAATACCAAAGACATGTGATTTATGTGGATTCTAATTGACTGATCAGAATTATTGTAATGTCATAATCAGATTATTCCTGTTTGTTAAGAATTGTACTGTTTCATGCTTCCAGTTTCCCATTAATACAGCGCATTGTAATGTCATCATTTGTCAAGGAGTCTCTTGTTATTTGATTATAAGTCGGCGGTATACATATTTCATGTATATCTTAAGTGGTGTTAGCGGCTTTTTATATCGGGGTTTGCGTGTTTGTTTGATTGGAGTCTAACGATGAGGGTGCTTAAGCCATATGAAACCACACTCGACGCCCCTGGAAACAAAGACAAGACAGGACAAATACAGGACAATCTCATCACAAAACAGTTAGACTCCATGTCGCCCCTTAGCTTTGAGAGCACCAGGATGCGCCTTTCCAACCCTCCGCGTCAATATAGGGAAGATATTATTTGAAACACCCACATCGGGTAGGAGAAGATAAATAAGTTAATGTCCTAATATAAATACAGCTAGTTGATTACACTCGTTAATCAACTCGCCTTTTTATCTTTTTAACTTAAAGAAGGACAATGTTGCTTACTTTTATATAAACAAATCTATTTGTTATCGCCGACCTCAAAGAAGTTATGTATGCCGGGGATGACCAGAACAGATTTACTTTTTAATATCCATCAAATTCCTTTATAAGCAGTTTCTAACCTAAATCTTCATACAAACTTTGTCTGGTTCTTCAGTTAAAATGTTTCGCATACATGTGTGTTACATAACGAGAAATCAGGTAAGACACCTCGTTTATTTTATATGTGTTGAACGGATTCAACCCGGTCTCCTAGTCATACATGTATACTCTAATACAAAGGTTATGAAACGAGGCAGCGAAATTAATCGGCTCCTCTCCACTACAAACTACTGTTCCAATCAGAAGATTTCTACCGCTTTTACAACGTACCACGTTTGCAAACTACATAGTTTACTAAACATCCAATTGGCTGGTTACACTAAGATCTCCACGATACGACAGCCGATATGGTGTACACGGAGTTACTCACAACACTGTAGGCCTACCCCTTTTATTGTGTATGAAACTTCCAGTGATCTATCTGTAAATACCTTCCAGAGTATTGTGCACCTTCCAGAGGTAACTCGTGACTTAGACATATTTTGTTCTAGTGACTACTTTCTACAGTTTCACTTCTACTGACCGGTATGACAGGCTCTGTCCTAGAAACCACATCTTGTATAGAGACCGTATGTTCTAGCAACGATCTCTTCTTGTTGGCTTCTGGACACTGCAGCTTCTGGTAGCTACGTCCTCTAGATTACATGATAGCATGCTAGTGATACAGAAGTATGCATCTAGTAACGTCCTAGCACAATGAATAGGGCTAATTCCTCCGTCTTAGCCCTATCTCAACGCCGGCTTCTCAAAACATATATCTGATTTTTCTCGGATGCAAAAGTCACAATAATCTAACTCTTTCTGTCTTTACTGACGTTTAAATAAAGTTTTATTTGAGTTTCTCGCCCGACTTGACACGTTTAAGTTATCTCCCTTGTACAGGACAAAAAGAAATAGTTTTTATAAACAAATTTATAAAAAAAAAGAACAATTTTGATAGAAGGGGTTGTCCATCCTTAAGTGCGCAAACAGCTCTCTCTTAACACCTGATTTCCTGGTAGAAAACTGTGAAATATAGAAAATCTTTCCAATTTGAAGGATGAGGTGCTTGAGTTGTTAAACACCCACTTCATCAAGATGAGATTTTTATTAAGTCTAAAAATGTATTTTATTGATCCAGCATGGTACAGTACAACACAATATGTTTGGGATGGTAATTGGCATTTAAAATCTACACATTTTATAACAACAAATGAAACTAATACACATTTTCCTTTATCAGAAAGAATACAGATAAAAATAGGTTATGACATTAAATGATTATTTATGAATACACTTACTGCAACATATTCCTGAAAAGTAGCTTATCAATCAATAAACCTGGTATAATAGACCTTTTTTGTGTTTTTTTTTTTTACCAGTTTGCTAATGTAAAGAATGGTTTAACAGTATGGCAAGTCTGAAACAATAAACACTTCCTGGTTGTACCAACTTGTCAATTTTCTTTCAATTAGTCTCCTACTAATGAATGGATTGAGTTAGTTTACAATAAACTGACAAAATGTAGACACACACTTGAGAAAGGTTAGAGGATATATACACTGTACAATTGCAGAACTGCAGCTTACATAGAAATCTGTGGGAATCATTAAAAGAATAAAGACTTGTATTTCTATTAAAATTTATCTGTGCAACAGTTATTCGCTGCAGCACACATTTGAAGAAGAAAAAATGAAACATGTTAAAATTCCATAAAATGATACATTGAATGACATAAAACAATGAAATGACAAGATTTCTTAATTTATCAATTCTAGTCACTTTCGGTTCTTCTTTTTAGTCTTCTTATGCCTGTGACTTTTCTTATGTTTATGTTTGGGTCTGTCTGAATCACTAGAATTGCTGTCCGAAGCGCCTTCATCTGAATCAATTTCAAGTCCACTTGAATCAGAATTTCTCCTTTTCCGATCTTTGCTTTTGTGGTGTTTTTTCTTTTTCTTTTTTCGCTTTTCTTGATCTGAATCTGGTTCACTTTCACTTTCAGAATCCGTACTGGAGGAATCATTGCTTGGGCTTCGTCGTCTTTTTTTCTTTTTATGTCTTTTGCCTTCAATCGGTGATCTAGACCTTGAACGTGATCGTCTGTTTTTCTTCCTATAATAAATAAATTATTAGTTAAATAGCTTTTACAAAATCAGAAAAGGAATACTTCTAATCTGGTTATTTGTAATCCTCCACAGGATCGAGTCTGCCTGTCGACCCTCCGGTATATGAGTGAGTCACACGATGTGGCTCCAGCAATAGCAGGGGTGGTTTTTACAAGGTTTTCTCTCGGTTTTCCACCATAATTAGGCAAGGAGCAATGTGAAGTGGACAATCTGCGTCCTATAAGTGAAATACCCTTGAGTACGACATTAAACATCAATCAAACAAACAAACAAACAAATTATGTAATCCTCCAACTTATATTTTAACAAGCACCACACTTTCAGCCAGATGTCAAACAATGGAACATTTCATTGAAATTCATTGGCACTTACAAAACTTTATAATCTTAAAATCATACTACTTAATCTAGGGCATCAAGCTGCAACAGACAGTAGTTAGAGTTTGTTCAGAATAATCAAATGGAATCCTTGTGAGTTCATAAGATTGAAGCCAGGTCTGGCAGGTCATCTGCCAAGCTTGGAAACACTTCGTCTGGGGTAGTAAGAAAGATTCTAGACACATGTTTAAACTAGCTACCAGTGTACCCCAAAAATGAGAGAAAAAAGCCCCCCAAAAAACAAAAACCACACAGGCCTTATAAATCCTAATAAGCCATAATGATTGATTGATATGTGTTTAACGCCATGCTTAAGGGTATTTCACTTATTTGATGGCAGTATTCCAACACTGAATAATCATACAAAACAACCATAAAACTGTTTTCTTTCTGTTTTAGAAGATTAATGTTCCTCAATTGCTAAGAATTGACAGAATGATGCTGGAGACATTGTGTACTGCCAATAGCTTAAGGGATTTATAAAACTTTTCTACATGTACCACAAAAATATGAACGATTCATCTGTTTTTAATGGTAATCTCAAAATGCTACCAAGGGAGGTAATTTCCTCTTTGAAAGATTGTCACACCATTCATGACAAGGGAGGTAATTTGATCTTAGAAAAATTATCACACCATTCATGATGATGACATTTATTTAACGCTGTCATATATATGTTTATTCTTTATGAGGCTGTGTAAAATGACACGAATCTTGACTGGTGTTACAAACAATGACAAGACAGAATAAACACAAGGCCCAACATAAAAGACATCATCATGTCTGAGGTTAACCTGAGCAACTACGAAGCTCCCTGACAACAGCACACTCTATTTCTTCTTCTGACAACAAAGTTTTGTTCTGTTGAAAACTTAATGCTTTTTCAGAAAAGACAGTATGACTTTTCTTCAGACATACTGCTTTAAGTCAGTGAACCCTGTCAATGAGCCACACAACCAGCTAAAGAACAGTTGATTACCACATTCAGCTGTATTTCAGATATGCTGTGGCATGAGCAGTCAAAGCAATCCAATGTCTATTTGGTAGAGTTTGCAAGCTCCCTGTCAGGACGGAGTCACAAAACCTCAGAAACACCAGAATATCACGGTCTTATAATCAAACAATAAATGATGAACCACAGCTTACTCCTCTTTGTGTTTCTTCTTCTTTTTCAATTCTTTCTTCTTCTTTAACTTCCTCTCTTCTGAAACCCAACAAACACTTTATACAGGAAAAACACACTATGCAGCATGGGGTCAACAAACTGGTTGGTCATGTGACAATTAGTAGCTATAGCAGATTTATACACTTATAACTGATTGGATAAATGAGTTCAATATGGAGTGACGTCATTCGACTCAGACAAAATTCATGATTTATATATTACTTTAAGCAATGGGCCACATTGTTTTCCGTGGAGAGCAAACTCATCATAAGCCATGTCAGAACACATCCAGGCAAATCCATAGCAAAGAACAGACTGGAAAGATGTCACCACAATAAACAAAATCTATCCACAATATAAATTATCTGTGCACTTAATAGGGTATATGTTAACTTACTTTGGTTAAGCTGTGTTAGGGGAGAAACAAATTCTTCCTCAGATTCTGAGCTTGTACTACTGACATCCAGCACCACATCTTTCTGAGGATCAGCCTTGATGAAGTTACGACACTGGTACGTCAAGTGACCAGCTGAAATGAAAAGAAATTAATTAAAGTCTGGGTGGATGGATGGATTGCTGTCATGCTCAATGGTATTTCACTGAGTTCTGTCAAAGGTAAACAAGAAAAGAGAAGATATGTAAGTGTTATGAACACATGCTCTGAGAATATGTATTCCTCTATGGCTGGCAGCCTAAATATAGCTAACAGAAACACTGGTGATAACAGGAGAGCTCATGGTGGTTAAGTAGGTTGTCAACCGGATAAATTGATGGATTGATTGGTGTTTAATTGCGCACTAAAGGGTATTTAACTAACAAGACGGTTGTGCATTCCAAAGAGTTAACAACACAACCATAATGTGAAGTGTTTATATATAATATACAAGCTCTGTTGGAAAATAAATGTTGCTCCATATCTGGCAGCATAAATATACTTCAATCATACTATCCTTTAGCTTAATAGCAAGAGGGTTCCACAGAGCTCTATCCTACATATTTCTAACTTTGAAAGCTGGCATGCAATGGTGCCCTTTCTTATCAATGTGATACATACAATCATCATACAACTTATCTCTCGACAAATTATAATACTGTTACAGGTTATGATAGGCTGACAAAAAGGTTTGATCAAATTGATAGGTTCTTAAAGAGGGGGAAAGGAAACTTTCTGAAGGACAAAACTGGACAGAACACACCCTGATGAAACAAATATCACACTTTCAAAATGTCAAGATGATTTACACATCTCCCCCAAAACTTCAGGCAGTATAGTTAAATGTGTTCCATGTTTAAATATGTGCGAGACTATAGAAACTTAGTTCTCTCCCTTTACCATGATGTAATGCTCTCCAAATAAACTCTGGGTTAGAATAGATTAATAAGCTTTGCAGAATTTTTATGAAATAGGCTTAGTCCTCCACAATAAAAGAACTAAAGGGTATTCGAAAGAAAGTATGATCTTTTGTGCTATTTCTAGATTTATGTTTATGTGTTTCCTAATGATGTATATAGCAGTTGCAACAGAGGTGTTTAGTTTTGGTAAAACTTGGCGACACCCATCATGGGCCATCAGTCTGATGAAACAAGTATTCAAGCCCTTTAAAGCCGCACTTTTATCATACTATTGTAATATCAATCCTAAAAAATCAATAGTCAATTGGACAAACAGCAGCAATTTAAAACAAACAGTTTATCCCAGGACCGATTAACTGCACCAGCTTTACCCAAGTCATCTCATACCCTATTGAATAAAACAATGTTAACTTCTATGTCCTACTTTATTGTTACTAAATATATTACAATAATCAGGTACCCAGGATTTGTGACATTAAACACTTCCATTTCTGATTGATATTTGACATTTTGAAACTCTCACAAGACACATCGACCCCTCTTCCGATGAATGCGAATGTCAAGGGAGAGAACTCTGTGCTGATATTTATCCTGGCTTGTTATTCCTCTTTGATTCGATCCCTAGTCATCTCATACCATGTTTGCCATATTCTAAATGTTGTGTGAATAAATGAATATACATATTTCTATTGTAGAGAAAGAAAATGTTGCTTGGCTCCACCGGGATTCGAACTATAAGCTTATATATGTTTAAAAGCATATATACTAAAAAATTATTAACAAGTAGTCTACGAAGTTCACTAAATGTGACAGAATGATTTTTATTGTCAAGTGTGATGCTCTTATCAATATCAATCAGAAGATGATTTTTTGATTTTTTGATTTCACAAATCCATTTTTTAAATATATTAATGTAATAGATTTATTAACATCAAGGAGTAGGATACATACTGCAACATCGTTGTATATAAATCATTTTTGTGTCTTTTAGAAAGTGGAGATTAACAGTATTTTCGTTATTTTGGGATAACACTTTCTTGTTTTGAACCATTTTCTGAACTGGAATCGGTTCAAAATAAGAAAGTGTTATCCCAAAATAATGACAATACTGTTGTTGTATATACATATAGGGTATGAGATGACATGGGTATGAGTTAGCCTTAATTGACATCTTACCTTCCCCAATTTCCTGTGGCCATTGAATATTATATGTAAGGTATCAATGCCATAAAGTCATGCCCTTAATTTTCACAAGGAACATAGCAACTGCACTGCACTGCCTTTGATAGTAACAGGCTTAACAAATCCCTATATGCAGCTCCCAGCCTCAAAATCATCTCCATAAGAGCCTGGTCATTTTTTAAATGGAAAGAGGTTTAACTGGATACTGAGGAATTGTTGATGTGAAATGTCGACGACAAATTATCAGATATGACTGTTACCGACACCGTATGTTTCCAGGCACCTGTGGATACAATTTTGAGGCTGGGAGCCTGAAAGCTGCCTAGAAGGATTTACTTTACGACAGGATTAAAAGCAGTGCAGTGCAGGTCATACGTTCCATGTGAAAATTTAATGCATCTCTTTATGATGTTGATACCTGACATATAAAAGGGCCACTAGAACATGAGAAAGGTAAGACATCATTTGAGACTAGGTAGGAGGTGACTTGAGTATGAAGTGACTTTGTACAAACTGGTTTGGGTACGAAGTGAGATGAATCCTACAGTTAGTCCCAGGAGCAATTATCTGCTTCAGCTTTTAATACTAGTATTAAAATCCCTATGGATCCACCCCAGTGCTTCATACTTACCATATCCGCATTTACGACAGGCAGCCCGCACACTCTCTGCTGTCTGACCTCCAATTCCAACCTTAGTTATTAAACCTTGCAACAGAAAGATAAAATGGATCATACAAGCTTATTGGATTTTTTTTATTGTTGTTAAAAGTCGAGAGTTTGAGAGGCCAGTGATAGCGGCGGAACAATTTCCAACTTCCCCTCACAGTCATGCTGGGTTGTCATCCCGCATACTTACCGTATAAGCGGGGCGCCACGTTCCGTACAGTTA
>JAQQZZ010156512.1:0-12286 GCA_030265115.1 Mopalia vespertina | reverse complement strand
AGGTAACCGAAACTACCACTGGGAGCCGCCCAGGGGGCGGGGAGGACTCCAGGAAAAAAGTGCGCCAGAACCCCCACTACTTATACTACTGGCTTCGACGGTCTCACCTTTACCTACCTCTCACAACCACTTTTTAAAACCACTGTCTCAAGATATCCATTGTCCGTAGTAATATATGAGAGAGTTTTAACCAATGTATAATATAGCTCAGTTGGTAAAAGCGCTGGCCCTACGACCCATAGACCCGAGTTCAAATCCCGGTGGAGGCAAACAAAATTTTCCTTTTCTACAAAAGATATATAATTTACAGCCCTAATTAAGCCAAAATTTCAATTAACAAATACTCACGATTGAGAACATTAATACGAAAGCACAGTTTATGAACTAACTGTATTTAATGATTCAATATAATGAATGTATACATGGTGCATGCTGGTTCGAAATCATAACTAAATTTTCAAGTTTTTTTTTTATTATTCAGAACTTCACTCTCTGTAAACTTATAAATTGTAAATAAACTTTTTTTTTTTACTTCCTACAGGAAATCTGTCGCGGAAAGGGGAATTGTGTTCTTTACAAGTGGGCGGATTTATCGCACCTTTGGCTTCGCCTATTTTCTCCATAGATGTACCAAGCTGCTTCCTGTTCTATTACAAATTACCAAAAAGCTTATCGGTACATCTGAACTTGACCGTCACTGATGTGCATAATGGCGAAGCCCAAGTTGTTAAGGCTGTGTCTAGTTACGAGGCTGACATCTTCAGACTTGGGCAGTTTAACGTGTTACCAGGGCGACATCAAGTGTATTTTAACACCAGCAATTCCATGTGTTTGAGAGAGATTCAAGTCCGACCTCAACCTTGCTATGAAGACGGTAAAATATTACTTTAGTTGGGTCGTCGTTGAGTTTTGTCGTTGGCGGAATGATGTCCCCCCGTTACCTTTTTTGGTTCAAATCACTTATAATTGTCTGTTCTTCCACGTTTAAAGAAAAATTATTTGTTTGTCAACATATTTGGTCTGAAATGAATTTGCTTATTGAAATTTGACATTTCCTTTCAAGCAGAATCAAACTTAAAAATAAAATACTGCACGTTATATAAAGCTGTTTTGAAAACTGCATGTTGACCTATAAGGGTGGACATTGTTTATTTCAACAAAAACATAAAAATCACACAAATAACAGAATTATTCACTTTAATAATTGAGTGATAAACACATATCATGGACAACTTTTGTAAATGTCTGTGATGTTTTTATGGTGTGCCACGAACAGGCAACCATACCATGATATGTTTCACTCGGCTTTAACGAGAAATGAAAAGTTGGAAGACACTGAGAATAGCGTTTTTGGATACAGCTATATCTATATGTGGGCTATCGATTCAAACTGACACAATATTTCTTATAGTTCCACTGTAAGTCTCGTTATTGCATTGTTAGACACCTTCGGGTTCAGTGCAGTATGTTTCAAGTGTAGACATGCTGCTTAACTGAGCCATTAAAGAATATTAATTTGTTAACATTATCAAAAAGACGTCACATTTTGTGGTTGTGCTCATGTCAATTATTGTTGGAATACACCGCCGTCATAAAAGTGAAATACCACTGAACACGGCGTAAACACCAATCAATCAATTCCAAACCAAATTGTTGTATTACTGAAATGCGGATTTAGGAATTGGGCAGCTTAGCACTGCATTGTTATTGAAATATTTACCTGTGTTTGTCCAGTTGCCACAATGTCGCGAATATCCATAAGGAGGCCTGCACCAATATACCTTAACAACCCACCAACTAGTTGCAACAGTATATGAAGATATCTTGACGTGGTTTGTCGTCCAATGTTCTAATTTCAATACACATCTTGTTAATCTTTTTAAATAACGTGAAGACAAAACGTAATTGCAGTTTGTGGCCGGTCCACCTTTACTCGATTCACGTGCCTCGGTTGATAGCTCCCTCGTTATGCTGAGGCGAATAACATAACAAAACACCTGGTTATCTTTGATTTTTATTTGACAGTGTTTTCTTGTTCTGTGGACGAGTTCACCTGTAGGGACGGGCAGTGTATTTCTGGAGATTTGGCTTGTGACAATTTTACTCATTGTAATGACCAGTCAGATTTTCGAGATGATGGCCAACCAGCTCAAAGTAAGTCAATAAAACGCACTCAACGGATTAACCAGGGGTTCAAGGTTCTGACAAAAATTGAGCATACTCAAGTCAGAGTCTGGGTTCACGTTCTTAAATTTCTCATGCCCTGAGCTGTGTTCCAAATCAGGAGTTGCCATTGAAAATGTTAAGAAAAATCTCTGCTGGCTCTAGCTATGTATTTGTACAACGCCTCCTATCCCGAACAGTCGGCTTACTTGTTGGCTCTTTTTTAATTACAATGAGCTTCCGTGGCAGAGTGTTCTAGAGTGTGGCCCACATATCCCCATCATCTCTGAGGTCGCGAGCTTAATTCCCGGGGACCGTATGTGGGTTGGTATGCCAACAACCAGCAGTTTTCTGGGTTAATTTAATGCCTAGGTTTCGTCCCACAATAATGCTGGCGAATGATCTGTAATTGGGATTTTATCCTGTTGGTCCATCATCAGATAAATAGAAAAGAAAAATAATTTGGTCATTTGACAGATACAGAAGTAACTGCACTATGATATTAAATCACAATTGCTGATTTTCTCAGTTAATCGCTTTCCTGTTCTTGTAAATCTGACGTAGACATTACTGAGCTTAGTCGGTTCCAGCCTATGGATCATGGTATTGTGGAGCTCTTCTGCCAAAGAGGCAAAATATTGTACGCTGATTTTATAGGCTGCTTTCGTGAAACCAGAAACAGAATTATGCACATAACGCGGAGAGGGGGTATTTGTAAACTGTGACCAAACTGTCTCACTTTAAGGGGCAGGCAAGAGTGCAAGAGGATAAAACAACTAGCTTGAGACAACTTACTGATATGAAATGAAATATAGTTTTGATGAACAATAAATTGTAGGCGTCACATTACAGCAAACATACCTTCTACCAAGCACAGCCAAAGAAAGAAATCTGTTCGAAATCAAAGTCTTTGGCTAGAATAATGTGGACATGTTGTTTTTTTTCAATAGATAAAATTGACCAATGGCTGACTAACCAAATGACTGACTGTTAATAAAGTACTGATTAACAAATAGCGACCATTGCCGTTGTTTTGATCCATCTATCAGGATTTGCATTACGGCACTAAAATGTTTGACAACAAAGACCATCTTTACTATTAAGCTGTAACAATGTTGACTGAGAATTCAATATCAAACTTAATTGACCCAAGACTGGCCACAATCATGTTGTTAACAGTAAGATCTTTAGTATACACCAATGCATGTTGTGTTTGGTCACATGCAGAGTTACATAAATAACTACAAAGGTATTGCTACTGTAAGTTGGCTGTAAATTCCTCTTAAATTATATTGAAAACAACAATGTTTTCAAATGAAACTCAGCAGGGTTTAAGAATAGAACACTCAACGATTGATAATGCATATATTTTGGAGACCCTTTTAAGAAACTTCGCAAGTCAAAATAAAAAATATTTGCACGTTTTAGTGATTTTTATAAGGCTTTTGATTCTGTATAGCGTGTTGCCCTACTATAATATTAACTACTATTGACTGCAATGCATATGGAGGTATATTTCTCAACTAAAAGACACACATCACCGCACGACTTATACTGTTAAAATTAACAGGGGTTTATCTTAAATAATAAGAAATGGAAGACTCGAAATGTCAAATAGGGCTTGTTGTAGGCGGCCTTTTAACGTCAATGCGTTCGAGATGCGTGGACTTTTTAGTAACGTTGCAACGGATAGATATATATGTGACGCTATCTGTATGTTTGTTTTGCATAATTGGGTTGTAACGCCGTAGTTGAGTTTATTTCACTCACTTGATTGCTCGCCAGCACAATTGGTGAAGGAAACCACCCTCAACGCCACTGGCAACAAACAAAGACAAGACTGGAAAACTACAGAACAATCACAGGACGTAATGCAGACATCAAAAACTGATCGGTTCCATGCCGCCCCTTAGCTCTGGAAGCATCAGAGTAACAGGAACCCCCCTCCCAAACCTCCGCTGTGACGTCATGTAAAAGCGCCACTTTAACGAACCTTGTGATGCCAGATAACCGCGAGACTTCTATTGGGATAAAACTCGACTGTATATGTAGTCTATTGTTATTAAATATCTATCTGAAGGGTTTAAAATAATAAATATGTGATAATGATATTAACACATCTTTAATCAATAATCACAATATAAATTAAATTGTTATTTGCTGATGATCGTTTTGTTTGATCTTTTTCCAGGATTATAAAGTATAAGCTGAGTGCATTACATACTTGACAGACAACTGGAATAGAATTACTTAATTTTTTCTTGTGCTGTTCGCAGATATCTCAGCTCCGATTCAAAAGGGTATCCTACGCGTTGCAGAAGAAACAATGTTTGGGAATGGTCCTATTCAAGTTCTAATCAATGGCAGTTGGGAATTCATCTGCACTTCAAGACTTTACGCATATCATGTGCACCTTTGCAATATTCTGGGATACAGGTAATATTGCAGCTGTTTTATGGTTAAGCCATGTGCGGAATTTATTACTGGTTCTTCATTTGATTAAAACCGTCGTCTTACCTCCATGACTTGCGTATTGTCGAATAGTCGTAAACCAATGGACCATTTTGAATGTAGTGATATTCGGAAAATAACAGAAAATTGTGCGGTCGTTGCCAGGCAAATTACAGCTGTATAAATACACCGGGACTATGCTATGATATCATACAGCTCTAAAAGAGTCCAACTCTTTATACACATCACTAAACAATCTAATTATTCTTGAATCAAACAAGAGCTATGAGAAGATTGCATAATACGCCTGTCCACCATTATCAGTATTATAAGCCTTCATTATATAAAATGGACAAATTCCAGAAAGCAAATTTAAACAAGTCCAAATGGTGTTTTTTTTATATTTTTTATAAAGACATATAGTATTCCGTCAATATTATTGTCAAAATGATTGATAAGTAACTTCCAAGTGATGGTGTTTCAGTAGTATAACCTTTGTCTGATCAACAAATATATTGCAGAAAACCAAATAGCGCCACAGGCTTCTTTCCAGACCAAATTAATAACAAACTATAGTTTAATTTTCGTTTTATAGAAACTAATGTCCACAACTATAACTTTTGATGATAAACGTATCTCGTTGTTTGGAAAACCCTACATTTGTCTTCACAACATCGTTTGAATTATATAGAATAAAAAATATATAAAATGTTGTTGCAGCCATGCAAGTTCTTTCCGAAATGTGACTCAAGGCAGACTTCCTAGTTCTGTCTACAATTGTGAGGAAACGGTGGAGTCACCTGGAGAAAGCTGTTTTGGAGAGCAAAGAACTTGCCGTTTTTCTCGGTTTCTTCTGTGCCTAAGAAAAAGTTGCATACAACCAGGTATATATTTGTCTAAAAAGTAATAACACTGGCACATCATTTCAGGCTCTAGATAACCTCCCAGAGCCAATTTTCTAAATGGGCCTTAATCTCGAGTTGTTATGGTGGAGTGTTGGAAGTGAACTTCTCGGTGCCTTCCGAGCTGAGGGGGCAACATGAATCCGATCTGTTTGTGATGTCTTTGTATTACGTCCTGTGATTGTGCTGTGTTTAGTCTATCTTGTCTTCATTTGTTGTCGTTGTTTGCAGCCTGTAGTCATTTTCATTTATTCCTCACCAGAGGCTTGGAATAAATGAAAATCCCTACCCTCCTTTCACAAAGTTGATATCTCCAGAGGCTATAAAGAAAAGATTTGTATACAGCAGATAGTTAGTGAGAGCATTGTTTTGCATGTTGCTATGTTTATTTAGTTAGTATTTTTTAACTTTTAATGATTCTGGAAACATTTACAAAGTTTACCAAACCTCTGGCTAAGGACAGTTTTCTTGAAGCGTAGCAGAGCTGTCTTTACTCGGCACAGGAGGAAGATTAACTTTCCAACATAGCAAAAGCTGTCACACCTTATGGTTGTGATATAGTGTATATTTCTGTAGTATGCCCCGCCATTATATTAGTGAGATACTCTTGAGCATGGCGGGTAAACACTAAACAATCAATAAAATCGACTATAGTGTTTTAAACAGGGTTTTTATACTGTATTTTCGTTATTTTGGGATAACACATTCTTAGTTTGAACAAATTCTAGTTCAGAAAATTGTGCAGGTTGAAACCCATCCGGGAATCGAACCCACGGCCCTCAGAGTTAGGCACCGAATCGCCAGCAGTATATGTGTTATCCCAAAATAACAAAAATACTGTTAATCTTCACTTTCTAAAAGACACAAAAAATTATAATAGGGTTTTTATATTTAAACTGAGATTGACACTGTGGATCATAAAAAATCATTTTGGTTGTTTCAGGCGCATTGGATATTCACAGAGAAATGTTTCCAAGAGACAAAATCCGTTTGCAGGGTGGTGTCTCTCAAAATGAAGGCCGTGTGGAGGTGTTTATTAACAATACATGGGGGACTGTATGTGATCACGGTTGGAGTGTCGTGGAATCTACAAGTGTGTGCAAAACGCTTGGATACCGGTAATACATCGTAACCTAATAATTTGTCAGTTTTCTCAAATCCCCCTTTTTCCAAAAGAACTGATAGGACCACTTGCTCAACGATGTAGCTCGAGCTGGTGATCGCCATGTTTATTTTAGCCCGCGACCGTGATTCCGTGGTTAGCGAGTCGGCCAACTGTTCCTACTTGGATGTATACCGTTGACGGATTCAGGTCCGTCAGTCGACATCATGTATATGAGTGAGTCACACGATGTGGCTTAGGTAATCGCATTTGTTAAGCAATTGCACTCATTGTCTTGGACTAAAACTCTGGCACACAACCAATACGAACTCAACATTTGGTATAACCGCTTACAGCTGATATAGTTTCATGGCCGGTAGTTTAGCCAGAGCTGGGAGATATCTGCCGAGAAGACAAGTATTGTGGGGCGCCGTATGGGCCATAACCGTCTTGTTCCTGTAGTATGTGGAGGATCTGGAACCACTTTCATTAAATGTCGTACGACGTTATATCTCGTACGATATTGTTACGCCTATAGTACAACATGACGGGATTTTATCTTATGATAGCTTTTTGCCATACAACATGTTGTGAAAGTTCCCCATGAAGAGCATTAGGTCATGATTAAGCAATTAAAAATTTTCCGTGATTTTTAATACACAAGCAGACATGGAACTGGTTGTTCTCTAATCAAACATTTATTATCTGTTTGATTAGGGCTTAACGCAGTCTCTGAGAGCCTCAGGGCAACAGAAAGCTCACCCCTAACTGCCCGAAGAAAGGTATACATTCAGGAATGACCGCCATTAGTCTGGTCCCCAGCTCCCATCATGCAATGCAAGTGAGCAGAGCATTGTGGGAGACGGGGACCAGACTGTGGCCACCATGTGGCGGAGTCCCTGAAAAATTACAATGATAACTTCATATTTGAGTGTTCTTCTCAATTCCCATACAAGTACAAATAATCAATATATTTCTGAATATTTATAAAACTGATACAGGGATGTCGATTTTAACCGATTAATCATCCCACAGTCTAGATATAACTCCCGGAGACAAGTCCCCTGCGTAAAGAGTCAAATACAGCTTTCTTTCTCTGCATTTAGTAAATAGATCTTCTGGAACCAGACTATCAGAATATTCTGAAACATGAAAAACATATGTGTGTAATTTCTAGATAATCAAACAAACGCTAGTTTAGTGTCCGTGCTTACAGTAGATTATGATTCTTAGCCTTTTCCTGAATAAAACTGACGGTCGTTCCCTGGGTCTCTGTAACGTCAATAAAGTTAGACACGCGGTTCGCAGTTCGCGGTTCGCTATATATTCGAGAGGACCAGTCACTATTTGGACCGCTGTTCAGGTAAACACCAATATCTCAAATTTCACACACATGATAAGTGGGTCATGTTATAATAGATTAATACACCAATTCGCTTCAAACATCCTTACTTTCAATGCAAAATCAATCAAATTTACTGCATTGTTGGCGAGGAATAGCGAACCGTGGTCTGGTTTTTCGAATGTGGTTCTCACTGTTTTGGCCATATTTTTCGTCAAATTTCACACACATGATAAGTGGAACATGTTCTTATAGATTAATAACCTGGTTTGCTTTTAACATCCCCACTTTCAAAGCAAAATCAGTAGATTTTACTGCATTGTGGGCGATGAATAACTTTATTGAGGTTTTCTCTGTAGCTAAGATGGTTAGAGCTCTTTTCCATTCAATATACATATTCATCACAAAGCGTTCCTGTGTTAGTACATCTGGTAGAGAGAGATAAGTTGTCTTACTTTGGAAGAAAAGGCTGTCGTGAGCTTTACAAAGAGTTCAGTGAGATGTTGGAGCATATCCCTGGTAAGATCCCACAAACAAACAAACAAATCTTTCTTTATGTATGGCTTTGTTTTCTTTTCTTTTTGAAGTGGAGAATCGAGAATGATAGAAAACCATAATCCCGGCTCTGGTCGTATCTGGTTGGACAAGGTCAGATGCAGTCGTTCAGAATTCAAGCAGTTTTTCGATTGCCTTCATTCGCGAAGAGGTGTTCATAACTGCAACCATTACCAGGATGTTTCTGTGCACTGCAGCCCAGGTATCAATTTGAATAAACCTTCATGGCCCTCTATCTAAGGCCAGTTTGTTTGAAGATTAGCAATGCTATCTTTACTAAGCACAATGGAGGGAGATTAACTTTCCAACATTATCATAACACTTAACATTTTATGGTTGTGCTAGTGTCAATTATTGTTTGAATACACGACCGTCGTATAAGTGAAATACCTTAAAATATGACGCAAAAATCAATGAATCGACGAATCAATCTTAGATTATGTCGGGCTGTTAAAATGAGCGTATTTTTGCCCTGGTGGTCTCATAGCTTAGGGCAACACAACGCATATTGACATATTTATATTGCTTCTTGTGATTGTCCTGTATTTTTTGCCGGTGTCGTGGTGGTTTGTGCCTGTTGGACTGACAAGCCGACATATCAATGAAAGAAGTATGTCCTTAAAGCCCCAATTAAACAAACAATTCTATTAAATCATTGGTTGTTGTCATAAAATGTCTCAAATAAACATATAAACGCCAATCGTTTTGTGTTTACTTTTAATAGAATCAGCTTTTACATTGCATGCAATACATTATTATTTTTAATGCCCTGTGTTGACATATTTGATTTCGTTTCACAGCAATGTAAGCATTGCCTGGAACAGTATTTACAGCCTAGTGCGTAATTTTGTATTGCCAAATCTTTCGCTGCAGATAAACTCTTAGAGATTTACTTTACAAAACTTGATTAAATTGTACAATTTCAGAATAAACCTGGTTAAGTATGGTCTTTTCTTTGAATCATATGAAGGTTGTCTGCGGGATCAAGTTGTATGTGGTGACGGAAAAACTTGTATTGAAAGTATTGCCTTGTGTGATGGGGAAATTAACTGTCCGGATGCCGATGATGAAAGCAACTGTTGTATGTATATAACAAATTCCCCATTAATTGTTTAATCGTGAAATGTTCACAAGACAATTAATAGATCAAATGTATAAACATAATGCTACGGCCAGTTATATGTATAGAGCTCATATTATAGTTCGTATACAGACACTTGTGTCTAGCTGTCACCCGTTCGTTCTCGTTATTCCTGCCTATGTTAATGTTATTTAATAGGAGCTACTATTAAACAGTGACAGGCCTAACTAGAATGGACTACTACCAGCTAAATACGAGTTTCCGTGACTTCGGGCCATTTTTAGTTGAATAATTTCTATATCTTCCACATTCCTGAACCTCATGAGAGTAATTATTTCTACTGCATCCATTCAAAATCTCTCATAAATGATTCTATTTTAAAACAATCCGTAAAGTTGTATTAATTGTTTGGCTTTTGAAGTCACCAATGAATTATTTTTACAAATACGATTGGGACTGTTAACAAAGATTCTAGTTGTTGGTTTTTTTATTTGTATTTATTTATTTGTTTTATTTTTATTGACTGACATAAACCTCTTGGACGCTGGCGATCAATATTCAGTATTGCTTGTCTACTTTCGATCAAAATGTAACTGACATTTCTGATGACACCTGTGTCTCCTTTAACACGTACCTGTGATGACATGTGGTCGAACAGAAGTCGAGTATTTTTAATTTCTTATTTTTAAACTCTACTGTAAACCCTATGTACATCTAAAGTCATCTTGAACAATAAGCCCATTCTGGTATAAACTGAACTAACCTGAACCCTTCACCCTTAAAAAGTTGAATGATAAATTAATCGTCAAAATTACTCAGTCAGTGAGAGGGTGTCACGTTATGACGTAACGACAACAGAGCGACTTCCCTAGGTGAAATAACGCCATCGCTTGACGGCAAGGGTCGACATCCATTCTACGATATTTAACTTAGACGATGTTGGCAATATTGCAAATTAACCGATAAACATCAATTAAACATAATACATTTGTTTTACCATACCTTGGTATATCATTATGTGCTAAAGGAACACTTTTAAAGCTATATGTTTTTATGTTAATGACAACCTACAATCTTAAAGTATAGACAGACTGGCTTGCCTTGTCATCAAGTGGCAATGCCGTTTTGCACGTCAATGTATAACCATAACGTCATAACTCGAACATCCGAAAAAGATGTTGCGTGGCAGAACCAATTCATTTTAAAGGCAATAAGAGACCAAAAATATGCGAAACAGTCGATCAAGACACATACCGGAACGCCGACTAGCAATCGGTATACAGTACAAGCTGTTCTTATTTAACGACACGATGGCTCGTCAATCCCTTAGACCGAAACTCTCCAAAAAAAGATAAAATGATTTTATTGCCTTTAGTTGAAAAGCTTATAATTGTTTTTTGGAAATCAAATGCGAACTTTGATAACTTTCAGCATTTTTTCGCAAAGCACTGCCAGCTATCCAAATTTGTAACAACACAGCAGATGACAATAAAGGCGGGCACTGTATTTATGCCAAATTAATGTGAAACATTGGTCGTGTGGTGTTGTTTGATTGTTATAATTTAACTTTTTATTGTCAGCCTGTTGAATTATTTATTGTAAGAGAAGCATTCTTCCAAAATTAGATTGCCTCAACTTTATGCAGTATTAACATACCGATATTTAATAATAAAAAAACACACATATTTTCAATTGGGCAAGAGAGGTATTTTTGTATGTTAACGGTATTTTTGTGAGTGTTTGTACGTAGTGCGTTCGCAATATTATTGATTACAGCAACGCAGCAACCAGTTTTATTCAGGTTTTGACTTTAAGGCAAACAATGAAGCACTACAGCTTGTCTGTTGCAGCATCAATTTGCCAAGCGAATCAGTTTATTTGTGATGGGTACAACACATGTGTTAACATGGCGTCAAAGTGTGACGGATCTTTGGACTGCATGGACGGCACGGACGAAATCAACTGTGGTGAGAATCAAAATCTTTATGTTTTACGAGTTTTAATGCAAAGAAATTTCTACCTTCTGGCTAAGGGCAGAGTGTGCGGAGCATGGTCATAGTGCATTTAACTGGAGGAACATTAATTGTCCCACGAAGCGAATCACTCCACATTCTATGGTTGTGTTAATGTAGCTATGTAGTGTTGGAATACACCTCTGTTATATAAGTGAAATAACCTTGAACTAAGCCTTAATCATCAGTATGCTGTATTATGGGTTTCAGTTATGGTTAATGTTTCTTCTATAATACGTAATTTTGAGCTACAACGCGTGTTTGTGATGGTTGTAGCGAGTCCCATGTAAACATGTAAGATGTGTGGTTGGTAAAGAGTGCGTGTATGTGATGTATACAGTTAGTCCCATGAAAACATGTAAGATGTGTGGTTGGTAAAGAGTGCGTGTATGTGATATATACAGTTAGTCCCATGAAAACATGTAACATGTGTGGTTGGTAAAGAGTGCGTGTATGTGATGTATACAACGAGTCCCTTGTAAACATGTAAGATGTATGGTTAGTAAAGAGTGTGTATATGTGATGTATACAGCGAGTCCCATGTAAACATGTAAGATGTATAGTTGATAAAGAGTGTATGTGATGTATACAGCGAGTCTCTTGTAAACATGTAAGATGTATGGTTGGTAAAGAGTGTGTGTATATGTGATGTATACAGCGAGTCCCATGTAAACATGT
>JAQQZZ010156501.1:0-12287 GCA_030265115.1 Mopalia vespertina | reverse complement strand
AAATTATACGAGCCTTGAGTGCAACCTGGAGACACATTTGTTGGTTAACGATACTACGTGAGAAAGCGTATATTGTTTCCAGCGAGTGTAAATGGTTCTGTACCCATTAACAAAACAGTGCAATGCAAAACTGTAAACGATAAATGAATAACCCTTTCTGGTTCCTTACATTTCCCTAGTAAAGGGTTCTATTTAGAACTCATAAAGAAGGGTTCCAAAAATAACCATACAGAGTTTTGAACTATAAGCTGAAGAACTATTTATAGTTCTTAATATAATCCTTAATAGTTCTTTATAGAACCCTGTGTGGTTTGGTGAGGAACCCTTTATGGTTGAATATTGATCCAAACAATGGAATTGTAAGGGTTCTATACAGAACCGTATTATAAGGGTTATATATAGAACCATATTGAAATGGTTCCATAAAGGGTTCCACCACAGTCATTAGCCGAAGAACCTTTTATAATTCAATATAGAACCCTTTATAGAATCCGTTATGGTTCTGTATGGAACCTTTTATAGTTCAATATAGAACCGTTACAAAAGGGTTCTTTATAGAACCAATGCAAAAAGGTTCCATACAGAACCATAGAGGGTTCCACCACACCGATTAGCTGGAGAACTCTTAATTGTTCCACATAGAACCATTTTTTCTAAGAGTGTATTTGCTCCTTCAATGGTATAATGAAATGTTTACCACGTGCTTGTATGCCAATTGTTGCAAGGGTGAATATGTGTTAGTCTGGTCTAATACATTTTGACCCTAGAATTTGGAAGATGAGTTCTCTCAGTGTGTATAGTAACATGGGAGTGATGTGTAATAGCGAATTTACATGTTTGTTTGTTTGTTCGTTTTTTTTGTTGGTGGATTTTTTCATTGTATTTTTTTTACAGATGTGATTGACGTTCCCGCTACATGGTCAATGTAAAATCGATCTTGACATACACTGGACGTAACTACCATTGCACGGCAATGTATTCTGTATCAGTCGCCATGGTCTTTACAAGATGTGATTTAACACTATTTCTATACGGAACGTTGGTTATGAAAAGCAATTATTGTTATAATAGAAATTATTATTATTATTTTATTATGATTGTTGTTGTTGTTGTTTAAACATATGTATGTGTTAGTTTTGAAAGTCTTTATATTATTATCATTATTATCATCTAATTCTTGTTTTAATATAGGCCTATTGGATGTAATTAACTGGCATGGTATATATTGCGTACAGAATAGTCTATAAATGTACAGCTATTTCCTTTAGGCTTCAGCACTTAGTGTTTAATTTTTAATGAGCGGTAGAACTTATTTGATCAGATATATACATTTTCGGCTGTCAACATTTCTTATTTATACAAAGAAAATGGTAATGTATGAGAGATCTGTTTTAGCTGCCCGAACTTAACGAGTTAATGCAGCTATAACATTGACATTAGGCATGGGAATAGACGGAGGTTATCAATTATTTATCATTCCTATTCGTGCGGAGAAATAAGTTCTTGTCTCGCAATTTATCAGCATCACCAACAATAGAAGGTCTGCCTATACTGGCGTGGTGCATCTTTCAATAGTACTGTTTTGCGATCGTTTGACAAGACAACATAAATCTGTTTCATCGCTGCATTAAAAAGGCACTATAGACAATTCAAATAAACTACATTGAACAACCCCAAATCCTACGTGTCACAGAATAATGTGCTTTAGCAGTGTTTCTGATCAATAAGAGAAGCTCTCCTGTTAAATAAAAAGGCAGAAATAAACCAAATTATTGTAGGAAGATTTACCCGTAAGCTTGTATTCCCTATGAGGTTTGATTGTGAAGCACATTCAGTTTAAGTAACATCTTGGGAGTGATTTGTAAAACAAATATAGTACGGAAATTATAGCAAACCAAAGACATGTTGCTTACCAATTATGATGCTATTGGGGTCTCGAATAAATTATTAAATTCTTAGTACACGTTAGTGAGCTTCATTTCTGTTTTCGGACTGGGTGAATTTGTGAGTTTAACTAAAGTTAGCGGTAATGTTCAGCGTCCGCAAATAAGACAATCCTGGAAAGAAGTTGCCAGTCTGTGTTAACGACACTGACAAACTGTTGGCTGACTCCCCAGAGATGTCGGTTTGCCATTCAGGCACCCTGATGACACGGGGAAAGAATACATTGCCTTTGTCTTGTCTGCCGGATATTAAGCCTTCATATCCCCTGGGCACAGACCCGGTGACCGTCTAATATCAGCCGCTATACTAGCTGCAGGAAAATTTAAGCTTGGGAACAGACTTCTCGTTAATGTTTGTCCACTTGCTTTCTGCTCTCCAGTTTTTAATGTTGATCGCCTGCACTTTATACGATAGCCTATTGACGACAATGATACTCGCGTGGTGATGACCGTTTATTCCAAATTTATAGACAATCGTGAAGACGTTTGGCACAAAGCCTTATCCGCTGCTATCCGATCTTATTCTCCAGATAATGGAAGTGGGACTGGATATATTTGTATGTTTTAAAATTGTATTTAAGAACTATTTTCACTAGACAACTTATTGGCTTGACGCAAAACAGCTGTGTAATGCTGCAATTGCTTTCGAAGCATATTGGAGAACGCAATTTATGGAAGACCCATGCGAAATGTAGCTAATGTTTTGCAAAGAATAACAAGTTATACTAAATATATTTAGAAAGTAAACCAAATTAAAATACACAAGACATTATAACTTAATGTTTGTTGAAACTCTGAACCAATCATACTGCGATAAGAACTTGCATTTATTTGCAGAATTACCAAATTTATGTTTAAAAGTCACTTTAGTCGATTCGACGAAACGATTGTACTGGAGGATCGATCAACTGGAAAACATATGTTACCTAATCTTTCTTTTCCGATGGCTATGTGATTTTAAACAATCATGTTGTAGCAACCGTTCGTGCATTATATGTAAAAGAAAAAATAGGTCTCAGTTACCATAATGTTTTGTAAAGCCGACCATTTATTTGTTAACCACAGACACAAGGTATCGTTTTGTAACCCACGTATGATCTGACTGAAAGCGCATTTGACACCGATGGTACTTGATAAAATTAAATTGGTTGACATTTGACACCGATGTTAAATGATATAATGTAATCGTTAACATTTTACAACAACCAAGTCGCTGAATTGGAACGACCAAATATCATGTGACACGTCATAAGGAGGCAGCCTATTTCCGATAGTCAGTATCAAATCTCCGACCAGAACAGATATTCCTACAAAGTCATCAGCTAGATCTGGTAAAACACTGCCGTGATATTATACATGATTATTATTCCGGATTACGACCCGGCAGGAAATGGTATGTCGGTAATTCGGTGTAATAGAGTCTAATGAAGTTATCTGCTTCCGTAATGGTCAGCTGTTTACACTTAGATTTGCTTGACTGCTCTTTAAAGTCCTATTCTTATGGAGTATTAATTAAATACGGTGGTAAACCCGGAGGGATCGATTAAAAACCACTGACACGATAGTCGGAGTCTCATCGTGTGACTTCCTCATATACCTGAGGGCGACAAGGGGACTTGGGCATATCACTTATGTTTGTTTGTTTGATTGGAGTTTAACGGGCATTTCACTTATATTCCACTTCACACTGTTCCTTGTCTTATTATTGTGGAAACCCGAGAGGAAACCTCGTAAAAACCACCCCAGCGATTGCCGGAGCCACATCGTGTGGCTCACTCATATACCTGATGGTCGACAGACGGACTCGATCCCGTGAACGGTAAATTGGAGTAGGATTAGGAAGCGCGCACGGTACCACTAAGCCACGGCCGCAGGCCGGACATATAATTGTTATATAGAGGGAGAGCCTGTAGTTCGATATGTTCGCCACTGAATCACAGCCGCCGCTCATCTCCACTTGGGTAGATTTTCGCTACTATCACTGTGCTTCAGGTTAAAACATTGTAATTAAATAAAGCATAGATCATTACAATGTTTAAGCTAGCGTTCATGACAATGCATGACGCACAAGATGCCTGCAGTACTATATTAAACTTCATTTAACATAAGAAAACATATTTCCGAGCGTTATTTAGAGTGGGTAGGTTTACTTGATTACCAGTCCATTCAACTACAACACCATGACGACTTACAATCTAGAATCTGATGGACTATCCCGCCGATTGGTAATGAGCTGATCGGAAACAGCTGATCATGTCTAGACTGGGTCATACCATAACCTGGAACAGTGACCAGAGACAATACGATTTAGGACACTGGTTTACAATGTTCGTTATGGAAAATAATAGGAATCTATGAATCCATCGAACTAGCGATGTAGCGCGATAGCTGTTGTCATAACAACCAACCTTTGATATCTTCTGGATTATACATTAGTCTATTGCAATAGTTGTACATACTATGGGCAGTTTAAATAGATTATTTTTCGAACTTTATCAAAAACACTTCAGGTTTTATGGCTGAACTAGTGTCAATTATTGTTGTAATTCACATCCGTCTAATAAATGCAATACATGTAAGGAAGGCGCAATATACAAATCAAAAATAAATAAATCAATCAATCAATCAGCCAATTAACCAATCAATCAATCAATCAATACATTCAAATTGTTATCATAGTGCTGACATGACGATTGACAGCCTTCCATGTTTAAATGTTATGACAGAAATCGTAAAATATATATAATTATGAACCCGCTTAGCATCAGAACAACTTTAAAGATATCTGCTCGATGTCATGGTACATCAGAATGACTTAAAAGATATATAATATTAACCTGAATGACATCAGAGCAACTTCAAATATAGTTTTTGGAGCCCGCTGGACGCAAGAGTAACGTAGAAGACATCTGTAGGAACCCATGGGACATAAGAAGAACGTAACAGGTATAAGGTATGAACCCGTAAAACAGATATATAGCGTAGAACATATTAAATATATAAGCTATATATATTGCAATATAAAGAAAAATAAATTCAAATTATATTCCGCTTGTATTACAAATTTTTGAACCCAGAAATAATTTGCTTTTTCCTGCCTTTAGGGAAAATTGAATGTATAGCCAGTGTTCGACTCGACGCGACCCACCCACAAATAATAATATACGTTATTAGCATTAGTAGTACTTATGTAAGTGCGTGAATTGTAAAACTGTGTCTGATGCGAAGAGAAAGTTTGGTTAGTTATGCATGTAGACATGGGTCGTGCCGTTACTGGTGTGTTTGTTGCACAAATCAGCCACAATTCCAGCAAATTACCTATCTTTATCCGGAACCAACGCAGATGGTTACACAGTGATATAAATATGGAAGTTAGAATAAATAATAAATTGTCCGTTCGTCGATACACACATGTAATCAAATAAAATAACACATTAGATGTTCCGAAAAAAAGGTTTACTTAAAAGTCATTGAAACAATGATATGTGTGTATGTCATTAGTGAATACTGTTCTGAAAACTTGGACACACTAGACAGCATTTAAAACTGACAGGCTCATTCTGCAGCAAGGGTCTGTCGTTCGACGACTTTTTTCTCAGCCTTTTCCACAAGAATATCATTTATGATGTATAGCTGGGGCATAATCGTATTATAAGAGAGAAATTATTAAGACAAATTACTATACTGGGAGACTTATAACCACAAACTACTGTCATATATCAACACAGCCGCCAGTTCGCGGTCACTTTATCAAATTATAGGATAAATAGATCAAGCATAACCACAACAAGTGATCTGTTTTCAGACATGAATTGATTTCTTCATTGCTTGTCATATCGAGCGCAATAGGGCACACCGATTTAAAATCAGTTGCGAAGACATGGATATCTATGAGAAAGTCTCTTTTGACATAAACCAGCAATGTCAGCTCTGCTCTTGGCTGCTGAGTAAGGCTTTTTTTGAAAAGATTAACAAAAAATATGTTTAACGTGTATCACCTAACAGAGTACTGCTAAAACTATTGTTAATATCAGTGCAGGAGATTGATAATGTCGATTCCATGCTGTGACTCATGGAATACAATCTGCAATTGAAATGTCTGGACATGGTCTTACGTTCTTCTCGAGGATTATTAAAAGCGCACAAGAAGCAAAAAACACAAGGCTTAACACCAGACGCGATTTTGTTCATTAGCTTCATTTGTTACCACTATACACATTATTGGACAGTTTTGGCGTTAATAAGCAAACGCTTTAATAGGGGCGTAAAACCTTTGAATTTAATTTGCGCACAATTGATGGTATTGTATTGGTATAGAGACATTATCAAGAATCAAACCTTTTGAAGGTTCAACTAATTTTCGCAAAACATCACACGTTTCAATAAACGATTTCCAGATTATTTTTCTGTCTATTGTTTAGTGTAAAATGTATTTAGAAAATGCCTATTTGTTATTGTAATTTTTAAAAAAAAATTATAAAAAGTTTTTTTTAGCACAATAATATACTCCTCTTATTTGTAGTATAAATGTACGGCGCATTTACCATCTAGACGTGATTTCTTTGTTGTACTTTATTCAGTAATAGGCTTAATAATATTGACTAATCAGGCGAAACTAAAGAAAACAGTACCATTTGATTTGTTCAAAGGGACATCACCTCGCCGACTCAAACGGAAGTGCTTTAGATGATTGATGAGTGAGGTGAATATGTAAACAATTGCTCAAGCGCAAGCGGTATGATAAATGACTATTTGAGACAGAACTAGAACAATGGCATCAGTTTGGTCATTAAGGTGAACGCACATGTCGCAATGCATTCCAACACATTGCTAACTTGGGAACTTACTGCCCTATTTAGACCAGAGCAAGATGTATTTGATCTGATTCGGGGGTCGTTGTTATAATTAGCGATGCATTTTTGAAGGCGCTGCATAGTTCAAATGGAGGCAAAAGCGCGCGAATATTGAATGCACGATTACACAGGGATTTCCTGTTATCTGGTTTCCTATTCTCCGGTGCGGAGATATGGGATGGAGCTTCCTGTAGGCCTGGTGCCCCCAGAGCTAAGGGGCAACATGCAACCGATCCGATTGGGATGTTTCTGTATAACGTCCTGTATTTGTCCTGTCTTATCTTTGTGTGTGGCCAGTGGCGTCGAGGGTGGGTTCCTTCACCGTTTAGGCTTGCACGTAAAATTACCTTAAGTACGGCGTTAAACCCCAATCAAACAAAACAATGGTTACAATTGTTTGCTATCGCTTACCTGCTAACAGGTTACCCGTATAATACCAATATAGAATGTTAATAGCATTAATGTGTGTTATGAAATATTAAAATAACTTAATTGTATGAACTCTCATTTATAGATTTGTATTGAACACAGGCTAGTATCTCATGTCCTATGTTTATATGCTACCGGCATGTATATATATTCTTGCCTGACCATGCGAAGGCATTACCCTTGCCGGGAAAGTACAGTCAAACATCAGATTGCCAGAAGTAAACACCAGTCATCTAGAAGAACAAGCAGTAGTTTATTCACTTATTGGTTTGGTTTATTTTATCTTTATTGTGAAACCACACGTCCACTGTTGTATAAGTAATTTTGCTCTCCATGTACTTACATTAAAGTATTTTGATCAGCAAAACAACCATACCATGGCCGTTCTTTTTTTAAAGAAGCAGTGGTAGTGGGTAAAGCGTTAATTCAGTTTTTATGATCCTGCGGAGAGAGATATTACCATGACAGCCATTAGTGGCGTGGAAATGACCGAGTCCACTAAAAGCCTAAGACGTCGCCCAAGGCTCCCCGATCTTCTCAACACAATACATCTGACCAGAGACAGTTGCTTCTGCTAAAAATCAGTGTCTTTAAGGGCGAGTTTCTGTCAGACACCACTCCTAATATTAAACACATTATAAGATGGGTAAGTTTTTGATAGAATATCCGGCCGGAGGCTTCCCAGAAGAATGTTATTTCCTAATTGAACTCGACCAGTTCAGAAAGAGGATAGAAGAATGAGAGATTACTTTAGGAGAGTCTTAAAATAAAGAAAAGAGCACTTAAGGAACAGCTGCGTTGGACAAGACATTTTTCTGAATCCAGTCGACCATTATCCACGGCTCATCGTCTTACGATTCCTTTAAACGTGTCGTGTGGTTGTTGGTCGTTGTGTAGCTGGTAGGTCTCCCATGATAATTATACCTGAACACAAACGTATATCTCCATGGATATGTTCCTTCTTATATGCTCTATTCAATTTTTCCAAACTTTATAAATCTATTCATTCGATATATGAACATAAGTTGGTTTTAGGAAACTATTAGCCAAATATTTGATTGCAATAAATGTTCATGTAAGCTCGATTTTCTGGGTATGAGCAAGTTCTCCTTTTCTTAGTGTGACTCCTGGGAGTGGGATCCCTGGGGTGGGGCGGATAGCATTTAATTCCTTGCAGTATAATTTAGTTGGTACCACATTGGCCTACAGACCCCACTTTCCTGAAATGATTACGGGTTCATCCAATGTGGCTCCGTCAATCGCAGGGGTGGGTTTTACTAGCTGTCCGGCCGGTTTACTATCATATTTAAGTAAGGAATTATGTGAAGTGGACACTCCGTCGACCTATCAGTGAAATACACTTGAGTGCTACGTTAAACCCCCAATCAAACAAAGAAACATTTTATAGTAGATGATTCCTTAGACTAACAAGTGTTTATCCAGTAACTTGAGCGAGAAACAAGAGCGAACACCGATATACATTTGCTTACACCCAGTAAAAACAGCTGGTTTATAAACCAACCACCACAACCCATCCACTATTGCAGTACTTACAAAATAAGAAAGAAAACAAATGTATTATACATTCAACATTATATAATACATTCGTATATAGTGTCGATTAAATGTAATTGCCATGCAAAAATCCTTATGTTTGCATCATTTGGATGAGATATAGATTTTATTTCATCAACTCGCCAGTACAGCGAGTCATTACTCAGCTTTTAAAAAATCATACTTCTCTCTTTCGCCTTAATCCTTACATTTACTATATATAGAATCGATATTTTATATAGAGTAATTAATTGAATCACATGGTCATAGCAATCCATTTTAACACTTGTAATTGCAACTTATACTGTAATGTGATAACAGGACAATATAACAGATATTTTACCATCATTTGTAATCTAGGCCCACTCTGAAAATATATTATCCTAAATTCGGATTTTTGCTTGGAGCTATCTCAGATATTGTCAGCAGTATGACAGTAGTACTGGCCTCTTCTGTATTAACTATTATTTTTTCTCGATCTAAGACATATCTAGTTGCCACGGCAGGATGTCGTTAATGCTCAAAGATCGGAATGCTTTCTTTAGGCAAACTAGCTGGACATCTCAATTTCACGGATATAGTTTAGACTGATTACACTGGAACAGTACAGAATAGCCTCGGGTTAGTGCGAGAAATCCAGTTTGATGAACATAGAGCATATTTTCCACAGGTATCACGATCAGTTCAGCAATTCAACACACAAGTCCAGGCAGCCTTGTTTTGTGATTTCTCGTTAAAGTCATTGGCAGTAACATCATGAATAAATAATAATACTGTTCGGGAAAAGAAAAGGTATAGCCCATTATATTGGCTGGTTTTGACATAAATCTATGGATAGCTCGCAGCTGTGTAATATGATACACATTAGCTTGGACTGTTATTCCTTTGTGGAAAGCTACTTACGTTCATAAAACATAAGCCACTACTCTTTGTGTAACATATATCTTTGTCTAACAAACGTCGGGTTATTGTCTACCAAAAGTACAGCTTCAATATCAGGCGGCTTTTTCCTGTCAAGAGTTACTCCCCCTTAGCTTACCTGTGACCAACTGTTGAGACACCAGAATGCGCTACAAACTCTACAATCGGTTTCCACTATACCCAACGTAAATTATGTTTAAACGGAAACAACGTAACAATTGTCAATCGAGCTCCTTACCTGAACTCATCTCTTACCTCTTGCATATAATCCAAAACTTTCTCTAGCAGCCAGCTATTGAAGTTGTCCTGCCGTCTTTGTTACCCTGTTCCCATGCACCTTTGTTGGTTCACAACCATCTGGCACTATGTAAGTCCCATGGTCAGAATCTGTGTTGCCGACAAAGGATCTTAGAAATCGGGTGCAGACTTAATCTCAAACTACAACTGAAGTGGCTACCGTGGTAGATCTAGTTTCCACATGCTTTTTCTATTGTTCCACAACGTACAAGAGAACATCTATGTTCGAACCACTGGGCGATATAAGGGGATTATCACTCCTGTACAGACCTTACTGAAATGCGGAGATCATCTCTGTTCGAACTATTGGGCGTTACAAAGGGCTTATAACCCCCAGAGCAGACCTTACTGAAATGCGGAGCGACGCTTTGAACGAAAAAGCGTATATTAACTTACAAGATGATAACTGCATTTGGTTATTTGGATCACAGTTTCATAGCTAGTACAGAGACTCAGAACTATCGAAGGCTGAAAACCCACACAGGATTCGAAACCCATGACTCCAGAAGTCAATCATCAAACGTCAGCTGGAAATGCCGTCACAACTGCACAGCTCCCCAGTTGGAATTTTGTAGACCTACTGTGACTTGTTCAAGTATATACTTATATAAATACACATATTAACATATAAATAGGTTAAGCTCGAGTGAACGCAAATCTATACAATAATATGCCTTCAGTTTGTTTTGCCGTACATTGTAATAAAAGAAATGAGAAAGGAAAGTTTTACTGTTTCAGATACATTATTGCATACATGGTAAATATTCATAATTATGAAATATAATGTTTTATTTTCGTTCCCAAATGGGCCTGAGCTTTAAAATAATTCATGCAGAACAAAATCGTTTTTTGTAACAAATCCTATGACCTATAATACCAAACATTTACAAGGACCGTTAACCATTGCGCGGTTACGTTACAGGCTACCCCTACAATGTTAGGTCGCTGGGAATACCTGTCAACAGTCGACACCATTCCTTTCCAAAGTACTGTTACTTCATACGCTCTTAGCCGAAACCTCAAATCTTAGTTGTCTTCGCCTGACGAAGATCGCATCTAACTGTATTGATAGAATCTACTTGTCTTTCCACTTTCTTGTGTTTAGGCAAAGGCGTTAGATTTGTGTAACTACTGGGGTATATAATAGTCTTTGACAGTCCTTAATGGGGAGCCATGCTACCCATTAGCCAGTGGAACGTTTGTCCTAAACAGATTACTGCGTTCAAAGCCGGCTGTGCCGAGGGGTTTTCCACGCCACTGGTGATATGTGCTTTCCTTTCCCCACACTACCTTGGTGATATTCCCCTATTTTGTAGACAAACTAATGTGCACAATACTGATTGATGCCAACCATTCTTCATGAAAAAAGACACAAGCTAAAAATAAAACTGTTAGTTAAAGACGATGTTTGGCAAAACAGATATTAATCGAAACCCAGAAATATACATACACAATAAATCTGGTTAAAACAAACCACCAACACAGTACTTCATCTTCATATGAAATAATTAACAGAAGGGCTGATTGGCCGATACCAGCATTACCAAGTCCACTTGTATATCGGCGACTATATTTTGTATAGCTTTTACGACAACGATATAAACCAGCAGAATAAAACTGATGTAAAATTAGTTTATTATAATGGTGAAATATCCGAATTTCCATCATCGACAAATGTCTTATTACAGTGTCCGAATATTTGTCTTTGTACGTCTCTTTGTTTCGATCTTAATAAAGTTATTGATTATGCGCTTTGGGATATATGTAGGAAGTATTGATCTTACACAAACATATCTCGTTAAAATGATATTAAAGTTTGACGCAAATATGTTTAGAATAATCTCAATTGGAGTTCACAGTCTCATTCTAACATTGTCGTATTCCCAGACTGGTCTCGTAAGTGGCGCAAAGAATGCTCATTCTTGAGACCACTCATTCAAATATTTAAAGTATTATATTATGGGTTATTCTTTCACTTTCCACGCCATAAATATTTGCGACATTTAAACTTTACTTTTAAATACCCTCTAGGATTTTGGTCTCTCGAATATACCTATTCCACATTGTTCACAAATATAACGGTACATATTCAGGAGCGGCATTTATTTAGGTGTCATCCAAACAGATCAAGCTTTGAACATGGATGTATTTAACGTTCCGTTTGTTTTGTTTATTTTTTTATGTTTATTTTATTGCTGTTGGGTTTGTTTGTTTTTGTTTTGTTTTGTTTTTTTTTTGGGGGGGGGTGTTGTTTTTTGTTGTTTTGGTTTTTTTTTGGGGGGGGGGGGGG
>JAQQZZ010156490.1:0-12288 GCA_030265115.1 Mopalia vespertina | reverse complement strand
GACAACTTCTGCTTTATTTGGCTGAATTAGGTGTTTATCATGGCCCCGTGTTATCTGTATTTTTATTGGACAACTGAAACTGTGACCTTTCGTGAACCCCAGTAAGATTGACCTAATTGAACAGTATCAGTAGAGTGATTGCGTTAGATCTGAATATAGCGACAAACAAAACACGGGGAGCTTTTTTGAGATCTGATTTTAATTAGATTGAACCCATGGTCCTGGTAACCACACAAAATAATGCTTTATTTTGACGCCTAGGCTGTATCAATTTTAGGTCCGAATCCGATGTCCGTCTAAAAGTAGTCCCACTCCGCAGCTTTGTGTCAAATTAGGTTACTTGTTTAGGTGGTGGCGTGAATCGTGTGCCAATACAAATCTTGATGACATATTTTTTAAGAATCATACGTGGGGTGTATTAAATGAATAAAAACAAGAACTCTTGAGCTACTCTACGTAAACATTTACTATACAAGATTACGGCCCACATGCTGGGGACTCTTGCACTGAAAACAGTCTTGTAGCGAAAACTAAAAAGACTTTTGCCAAAACAAATCTTGGATTGGAAAATGTCTTAAATCGTAAAGCCTTGCTGAATCAAATAAACGTCTTGGACAAAATAGAAAATCTTGCACAGTAAAACCAACGTTTTGTCGTTTTGTATGAAAACAAATAGTTGTCAGGACAGAATAAGTAATTAGACTTACCACCTTATTACTCTTTATTGCTTTATTTTTCATTAGTTTGAACAAAAACAGTAGTTGATGTTGGTAAAACTTGGAAGACTTGTTTTATGTTTATCGCTTTGCAATATTACAAATTTTATTGTAAAACATTTCTACACAGCTGTTTGTGATGTTAAACTAAACTCCCTTTTGACCAAGAAATGTAAATCTTTCAAACAAATGTACTTAGGGTAGAAAATCTACGTCCTCTTTTGCGCTTCTGATCATTAATGGTTTAACAGGTAAAGCAGAGACATGGAACATCAAGTTCCGTTTCTGAACAGTTCCCTTTTGACTAAGAAATGAAACTCTTTCAAACAAATGTACTTGGAGTAAAAGTACACGTCTTTTTTTGCATTTCCAATCATTACTGGTTTAAAAGTTAAAGCAGAGACAAACTGAAATGTTTGAGAAAAAAAAAAACACAAGCAGGAAAATTAAGAGGTGAATAGTAAAGAAACACGGCAGTGAAATAACAAAATTAAATGCAGATATGATGTGCTCTCGTATATTTGATTGGTTAGTAATGACGTGTACAAGAATCCATCCAATCGCCGACCAGATGATCTGTTAAATCGGTGACTGATTGGTGTAATTTGACAGCGCTCCACTCATATGACGGCCTTCCACTACTGATAGTTAAATCCGTGATAGTTACACCAACCCCACAGTGCACAGTGCACGAAACAGCAATGTCAGTATTAAAGATAAGCATAGAACACAAAACATACCAAACTGTGCAAATTTACAGTGGAAGAAGCGACAAAAAAATTATGTTAGTCCATTAGGTCGGAGGGCATCAGGACAGAGGAAAATCCCTCTCAGCGCCATTGTCCTACGCTCGTATAAGCTGCGGTCGACCACAGTTCGGTCTGACTTAAGTACGGGCATAGGTCGACCGCTGGCTATACATGCGTACTCCTGTCACTCTGAAGACTGAGCACAAAGTTTCTGCATGGCACATCTAGGGGTACAATTGAGAGGCTCTGGGATGTTCTGATGCCAGTACACATGTTTCTAATGCGGTGAAATTTCGGGATACTCAGGTTTCCGGTAAATTGTGGGATCGGTATACCCTGGTTTCTGATAAATTCAGGTATCGATATACTCAGGTTTCTGGTATGTAAAGGTATCAGTACACTCAGGTTTCTGGTAAGTTCAGGGATGATATACTCAGGTTTCTGGTAAATTCAGGGATGATATACTCAGGTTTCCGGTAAATTCAGGGATGATATACTCAGGGTTTCTGGTAAAAGCAGGGACCAGCATACTCAGGTTTCTGGTAAATTCAAGTATGGTAAACTCAGGTTTCTGGTTAGTTCAGGGCTCGGTATACTCAGGTTTCTGTTAAGTTCAGGGCTCGGTATGCTCAGGTTTCTGTTGAGTTCAGGGCTCTGTATACTCAGGTTTCTGTTAAGTTCAGGGCTCGGTATACTCAGGGTTTTGGTAAGTTCAGGGCTCGGTATGCTCAGGTTTCTGTTAACTTCAGGGCCCGGTATATACACAGGTTTCTGGTAAGTTCAGGGTTTGGTATAATCGGGTTTCCGGTAAATTCATCTTTCTTGTAACTTCAGGGATCGGTATACTCAGGCTTCTGGTAAATTCATGTATCGGTTTACGTGGGTTTCTCGTAAACTGGGGGTTCGATATACTCAGGTTTCTGGAAAATTCGGGAATCGGTATACCCATTTTGTTCTGGTACTTTAGGGATCGGTATACAAAGGTTTCTGGTAAATTTAGGGATCGGCATACAAATGTTTCTGATAAATTTAGGGATCGGATAACTTAGTTTTACAATTGATTAAGTAAGTAGCCGATTGTGCCTTGGTGTTCACAGCTGAATACACACCAAGAGTGATTAACCTTAGATTGTGCCTTGGTGTTCACAGCAGAATACGCACCAAGAGTGATTAGCCTTAGATTGTGCCTTGGTGTTCACAGCAGAATACACACCAAGAGTGCAGGATGTTACAAAAAGTGCCAACACCACAACCATGTGCGTTTGTTAAATGCGTCACGTACACGCAAGTGCATACTTACTCCCTGGAACATCCAAATGAAAAGTTAAAAACAATAAATAAGTGAAATATATAAATAACATGCATATTGCTCAGCTTTTCATGCTTTTAGGTGAGTATTGGAACAACGTAGCGAGTTTTTGATTGGGATGTGTTTTAGAGGTCATAACGTGTTTAAGATGTCCTAAGCCATAATCTTGGCATTTTACAATTGACAGTGCTCTGGTGCCGCTAAGGTTTGACTGAATGGCTATCCAAATGAACGGTTAAAAGTAATAAAGCAGTGAATTAAATAACATGCAAATTGCTCAGCTTTTCATGCTTTTAAGTGAACATTGGAACAGTGTAGCGACTGGTTGATCGGGAGTGAATTTGTCAGTTAGGCTTGTACGAGAATAGAATGACCGCTTAAGAAGAATTAGAAGCTTCCTAACCACTAGAAATAGCCGAACGATACCATGATTCGGAACTTTATCTTCCAATATATAAAAATTGCATGGCCTTGCCCTGTCATAAACCATCTCGTTTTCTTCCTTGAACACTTTTGTGTTAGACCGACCCATAAAATGACCACTCGACGCCCATTTTCATGTCAAAATCAATCTTTTCTCAGCAGTACCACACTCGCTCAAAACTGTCTTCCGCGGTAATAAGGTCATGCGGATTCAACGTTATTTAGTATTCACAGGCAGACCTTATTTCTGTAGTTTTCATAGGGCTGTACCTCGTATCTCTATATACTGTATAGTTTATTGGATCCGAATTCGCATCTAAAACAGCACAAGCGATATTTGTTTTCCCCTCCTTTAAATTTGTCAAAAGTTTAAATTTTGTCGGTGCCCCCACTCTCCTTTTATTATGTCATTTCGTCTGATGATTAAACTCAAGTGGCGTGGCTTTAAACTTAAATCACCTGATTGATTTTCACTTATATCACGATATTTATTGATTTTATCATGCTGTATAACCGAAGCGCTGATATATTCCATTCATAAATCTAAGAGAATGACGTCAGCATCTGGCGTATCAACATAATTCATCGTACAGCTTGAGCTCAAAACAAACAGTTTACAGCCAATTATAGATATACGGATCATATACATGTGCATATAACTTAACTTTATGTTCTTTCCTTTTTTAGGCTTACAATATAAAGGTATCGTATACATGATGTAATTGATTTGTAGAAGAAAGAAATCCACCTGGTAGGCCTAAATACTCTCGCTTATCGTCGGATTAACAGAAATCTTTCTTTATATCCTCTGACTACAGTTCGGAACGCCCCAAATGACATTTTACCTAATTTAGGCTACCCTGTTTGCAGCAACCCTGTTCTGCCAATCGACAACCAGCTACAAATGTCAGCAGATTAAAACAAAAAGATTAGTTTAAATAGCCGCTGATCACTGAGTGTACATTAATTGCTAAAATATCAATATCATTTCCAATCGGCAAAACCTCGCGAGATTCACGTTACTGCGGTATCATCACTATACTCTCGTCCGAGGTAATAATTCGTTATAACGAGATAATAAGTCGTTATAACGAGGTAATAATTCGTTATAACGAGATAATAAGTCGTTATATAACGAGATAATAAGTCGTTATAACGAGATAATAAGTCGTTATAACGAGTCAGTGGAAGCAAAAAACATGTTTTCCTTGTCCCTTTTACGGCTCCTTATCAAACATGACTATAGACACTATTAATTAAACACATGTGATCCATCTTATTAAAATGAAATCTCTATCTCTAATTAAAGTAGCATGGTATGACAGATAGTTAGCGATAAGGAACATTGCATCTAATCTAGTAACAAATGTGGAGAAAGAAAAGTTTGCCTGGCTCAACCGGGATTTTATCCCATTGATTTTGCCGACAGACCCAGTTAGCGCTCTAACCGACTGAGCTACAGATGTCCGCGGTAAAGCGACCCTGCACGGAATTTCATCCAGGAACTGCTACATGACATGTGCAGCTTGACAATCTAGAGCTACATAACATATAGGGCCTAAATGCATAGACAAAATCAAATAAAAACTGTGGTATCGATTTAGAGAATATGTCAAGGATAATGACGTGTGTATGTAGGTGGTTGTTGATTTCACTACTATATAACTGTGTTTCATTTCACACGCGGATATCGTATAGCGCTAGAAATCGACACGCTGTTAGCTAGCACATGTCGAGATGAGTAGACGACTTAGTGAAATGTATACCAAACATGTGGGGTTGTAAGTGACTACATTGTGTTTCGCCTGTCATGATGGTTTGCTCTCAAAACGTATCCCTTTGACTCCGTCCCTAACAGCAAACTCTGGGGCTATATTTGTAACTTGACACTTACTGAAATAGTCTATATAGCTTCCGCGGCGGCCAGAAAAAAGGTCGGTACACTTCACCACGTTATACGGGCCTTCCCGATTGAACCACGATACATTTACTACAAGTGAAAGCCAACCAAAGGAACAACTTAACGAAAGTTTATCTGCGTGTCGAGTCATCCAGCTTGATAGGTGTTAAGCTTAAGGGAAACCGACGGGTTAAAACCTTCCCTCACTTCCCCAGAGCAAAGCAGCATTCACCCTGAAAATGATGTAACATGAGCGTGAAGGCCCTTTGCCATTTCGCCTTTATCTTCATCACTCTATCCACGTGGACATTTTACGACACGGTAAGAGATGATTTACATGTATTCTCGCTGTATTCAGAACGTTAACACTTAATGTTATGTACTCTATTAGAAAAGTACCACAGTTTATCTGACTTTTATTACACATGTCTGGAAAAATACTTTCGCCGTACCGTATCTTAATCACCTATCTGTTAAACGGCATGGCCTCTAACCTACCAAATATACCCACTGCGTGTTTGACGTTAGTCGATAGCTTTTCCTTGTATTTAACCCTCTTACATTAAAATGTAATTGAGATCACAAAGGATTTTGTTCAAGTTTGGCATCGTTTTGTATTTCACAGTCTCCTGTGTGATATTTATATTTGAACTAATGTTTACTGTATGAGAGCAAATTATATATCTGAACTTAATATGTAGGCGTATTTCTGAGAAAATGATTATTTCAATCGTAGTCCTACATTAAGGTTAAAAATCGACTCAATTATTTAGGTTATCATTTTGAAAAATTAATGTTTTAAAATAGTTTGTTTATGATTGGGGTTTTACGCCGTACGTTAATAGGTTAATTCTTTAAAGTATATAGCATTTTGTTCTGGGTTCGATCTTTATTCTATCAAACTACAAACGAAAGAATAAAAATAAAAAAAGGAAAACAGACTACTCTTTATAAAATGGCGTGCCAGCCTTATAGGCTTCACTGAAAATCGATTTTAATTACTAGCTATACCATTTACCTATTTGCATATCAATCGATATGTTTTATTGAAATAGAAGATTGTGTGACTTTAGAAATGAGTCAAGTCTCAGGTGAACCAACACACTACCTTTCGACGCATCTCTTCTGCTACTTAACTTATAGCGGTCTTGACCGACACTATACCTAATTAGCTGTAATGTCTCTCAGCCGACAAGTCAACTAGTATTCCACAGTGAGAGATACACACTCTCATGCGATATTAAGTAGTTGTTGACATTTGTCGGAAGGAGTTTAAAAACAACTGATCTCAGACAACGTAGAATTTCTACTTTTATCCAGTGATGAAAATGAGTAGGTGTTCATATCGACAAGAATATTGACACTTTCTAACTGAATGTCTTTATTTATGTATTTGCCAGTTTAACTGTTGCTTTTGGAGGGGAGCTTTCTGCTTGTATAAAGTTCTGGTTTTGTCCTGTCTTGTCTTTGTGTGTTGCCAGTGGCGTCAAGGGTGGTTTCCTTTACCCATTTTATAGCTATATACCATTATATTGTATACCTGGATTATCCCGCACCTTATACAAGAGTGTAAGTCACGCTCCGTCATGAGCTAGTTCCAGGTACCGTCATTATATAGCGTATGCAATACTGACGGTACAGCTTCATCAAAAAACTTCTTGTAGATTGAGATTTTTTTATCCAAACTACACAGAAAGTGAATTTTTCAAACTGAATCAACGTAAAAAAACGTTTGTCGATATACCTTAAGCTTTCATTTTATAGCTCCTCGTCAATTTTCGCCTGAATATTTAGTCTAAAACTTTCTCTGGCAACCAACAACCGAAGTTCTCCCGCCATCTTGTTATCTAATTCCCATGTGCCTTTGCTCGTTCACAACCATCTGGCATACGGTAAAGTCCCAAGGTCAGAATCTGTCACCGACAAAGGACCATGGGAAATGGGTGAACACAAAATCTCATATACTACATTCTTGTCGTGGTAGGTCTTCCATGTATGAGGAATTCCTGAGCATTACCTGTCAATCCATTCAAGGCAACACATGACAACAGATGATTTAATCTGAAGAAATAAATCGCACGTTAACTGGGAATATTCTTCTTCTTTTACATATGATGTGTGTTTTTTCGACAGTCGGCATCTTCCTCTTCGACGTCACTCGACAGTAGTCATCTAAATGCTATGCACCATCTCATTGGCTAGAGCTCGGAAGGACCGTACAACATGGCACTAGTCGCACAGCATACAACGCTAGCGTATATTTTCTTCTGTCATGCTGAGTGGGTGACTAAACGGTGAAACAAATCAGAAGGAAATGTATTGAGAAGAGAAAATTTCCGTCTTTCCGATTGTGTTTACCGATTGCTTGAAAAGCCTGACGCTGTAAACTTAACTATAACTTCCAATATTCTGGTATTCATGGATGCATTAAACAAATACTATATACATAGTCCCGGGACTTAATTAGGGCTGGTTATAATCAGAAGTAGCTTTCGCAAGTTTACCGTTTAGTATTATTTTATTACCAGCTGTCAAGTGTTTTCCTTGGAGTATAACATTTTTAAAAATGTTAAGTTGGTAGCGTCCAGACACATTAAATATTTCAACGTACCATACACTATTCCATTTTTTCCCCCAAACTGCATGTAAGGCCTACATACATTCCACGTTAATAGACCTAAGATTTTATATTAGCTCAATGTTTAGAACATTTGTTAGGGGGCTTTTTCTTCACAAAATCACCTACTTCACTGAATGCATATAAACACATGCCAACGAGTCAAGTGCTTGGGCAATTAAAACGCACTGAAAATGGTGTATGGGCAATAGGCCAACAGTTAAATTGAGCTGACGTGAATATAGTTATATTTCTTTGCTGCTACATCCATCATGAACACGTGTTGGTAATTAAGTAACTTTACCTTAAACTTTTTCTATTTAATTTGTGATTTAACAAATGTTATAATTTTTCGTACAATTTCTGTTTTTAATGCGCTTTTTGTTTACTTCCAGGACGACGTGTGACCGACGTAGCCACTAAACTCAATGGTTGTCACGTGACACCGGTATAATCGTTTAACTCCATCTGAGTTTAAGTTGCATTTCGAGTGACTCGTCGTCAAAATGCCAGTTTGTCACAAATTTTACAAAGATATTCCGGAATCGGAAACAAAGAGTTCAGGCTCTGAAGACACGGAAATAGGGTTTCCGACAACAAGTAAATCTCTCTGGCCAAACGTGACCTATGTGTTGGCGGGTGGATTCAACAATTCCGCCTTCAATGAAACCAATATGGCAGAAAATTCCAGTTTTACTAACTTTACCAACGGTGGAAACATGTTTGACTCTGGGAACGAAAATAAACAGCATTACTACGATATACAGTTAATCAAATTAGCAGTGTTAGTTGGGGTAGTCATATTACTTCTGCTATCCGCGTGTAAACTGATTATGAGAACTTTTTCGAGATATGCAGAAACGGGTCCAAAGGATGATGGGGATTTTCTGTAGAAAGAGAGAGAAAGAAGCGGAATAATATGTGGTTTTTACAACTATTTTCTGAAGTTTGTGTGCCTTGGATGCTAAAACTTGAGGAGAAGTCCTAGTGGCCGATGGCCGAGGTTCATCCTCGTTAAATAAATAAAGAATTAAATTAAAATATGCACATAATGTATGATTAGAAGTCTATCACGCAGAAGTATGAAACCAGCCATTACCCAGCCTCAACGACATTGTGACTACGCCAGCGCTGATTGTTGAAAAAGCGGAAATAAAGAAACCTCGAGGAACATGAATTGGATGTGGCATCGTTGTTTTCTACGGTACGCCGATGCTATACAGGAGGAAAGTTTGAAACTGTGGACTTTGAGCGGGTTGCTTTTTAATGTGATCGTTCCCGCTTTGCCACAAACACGCCTTCAAATGCCTCTAAAATATGAACCAGCATGGATCACTAAATGACTTTGCCGTGAGCCTCTGTAGCTCAGTCGGTAGAGTGTTAGGCCTGTAACCCAAAGGTCCCGGATTCGAATCCCGTTGGAGGAAAGCACATTTTTCTGTCTTCATTTATTAAAAATATATACTCTGCAAAGGAAACCAAACAGAAACGTTGATAAAGAGAAGCGTATTGGATTAAAATTATCTCTTTTTATTCCAACATTACCAACCTAGCACCCGGTTTGCTAGTATCCGTATACAGGAACACAATCTTGTATTTAAAATGTATATTCCTATCTCACTGGAGGAACAAAAAGCTAAGGACCTACTGGTTAAGGCGAAACTTCCCTCTGTATCAGAGAGCTTGATACTCTGTCTTTAGTGGGTCTATAATATTTATTGGGTAATTTCTAGGATGGGGCTAGCTTAAGATATGGTTTGGAAACAATTTATTTAAAATTATCATTAAGACCAATTTAAGCAATATTTAATGAGCAAATATTGTCCTATGTATTACCTTCCTATAGTTTCTATGCAGTACGGACACGATAGATGGCATTTCTTGTGTCTTCATCCTGCCCTGAGCCAATGAGCAACTGGATACCAATCTGTCTTTGTATTATGTCTTTTGATTGTTTCCTCTTGTCTTTATTACAAGTGGTGTGTAGGGTGGTTTCCTACGCTCATCGCATGGTCTGGCACGTGGACATACTGTGTGTGTGAAATAACATTAAGTGGACGCAAAGCACCGTGTTAAACCCCAACCAACCAACCAACCAACCAAGCATACAAACAAATCTTTTGTATATTGCAATCATTCCGAGAATTTTGAACTGTCTTAAATTACCCATTCCCTAAATCAAATATACCTCGTGTTTGGTAATATTATTTTAAAAAATATTCAAAGGGGAAGAAAAATTTTAGCCTGAATAAAAAGTCTGGAATCATAACTTTTGAAAAATGTTATTTATAGTTGGTGGATAGACTTTATAATCATGCTAGAGACGATTTAGTAAATGTCCATCATACGTGACGTACCAAGTCATTTTCTAAATTGGTTCTAACTTGATTAGAAAGGCAATCCACAAACAGTTCTCAAACAGCTGATTAAAGCCTTTCTATTCAAGCTAACTTTATTTGTGTTTCCTCTTTAAAGGCTGCGTAACGTAAGCTGAATGCTGAGAGTTAACTCTTAGTTGCGGCTAACCACTTCTTTGTTGTGTAATAGGGTTATTACGATGGTATCAATCCATCTATGTTAGAGTACGGTAAACGTAAGTTTGCCACACTGAATCTCAAATTTCTCCATCACACCAGATATGTTGTTTTGGCTGTAATTACAGACTCAAATGAGACACTTACTTTTCTCGAGAAACAGCAGCTAGAAGATATTAATCGCTAATTCCATCTTAACCTTTGCATAGATGAAGTTTAAATATTATCTTAAAGTGTTTTTTCCAGAAAATTACAATAAGGGGACAGGTATAAAAGTAACACCCATAGGCCTACCAGCTTAAAAGGGGAAAATATTCAAATGAATCTGGATAGATCGCCTGTAATCAGCAATTAAGAAAAATTGTGCTCGGGGTGATTTGATTACCGACCAGTCAACTCATGTAAGGTGAACCGTTCATGCCATAGTGCTTCTCTCTTTCGAACATTGACTATTATTCGATAAGTAACATATCGCCACAATCGTTTCACGATAAAGTTCTGTCAATTAATAAAGAAAAATACAATATTGGTGGAAATTATTGTGAACATTTATTGAATAACAGAGAATGCTATTTATTGATATGAAACGTCCGTCATACGGAAATTACCAAGTCAGTTACTAAATTGGTTCTAACACGATTAGAAAAGTTATCGACAAACTGAACATCAAAATTAAATTTGCGTGTGCCATATCGCTTCTCTCTTTCGAACATTTTCTTTTATTTGATGAGTAATATATCACTACAATCATTTCACGATAATGTTCTGTCAATTATTAAAGAAAAATACAATATTGGTGGAGATTATTGTGAACATTTATTGAATAACAGACAATGCTATTTATTAATACAGACATGATATGGTATGGTATTAAACGTCCGCCATACGTGAATTACCAAGGCGGTTTCTAAATTAGTTCTAACACGATTAGAAAAGTCATCCACAAACTTAGCATCAAAATTAAATTTGCGCGTGCTATGTCGCAATGGTTTTATAGGTAGTGTGCATACTTGGCTTACGGCGAACAAATTGTTCGATTTTGGTTCATTTTCATATATCGTTCGCGGCAGTGCATAAGGATGACACCATGGGGGCCTAGTACATTGTACTAAGAATATTACCAGGTATCGCTAATTGGTAGACTTTCGCATCTGACGTTTTGAGCTGAATGGTGAAACAGGGCTCTCCAACTGTACCGGTTACAATTGGCTAAATCTCGCGAGATTATCGTTACTATGCCGGAAATCATCACTGCGCTTGGACCATTTGATTACAACCGGAAGCGGGCTTATCTCCATGCCTTACGTACAGCTTGCTTGGTCATAAACCTAGTACCATTTTGAATGTCTAAATGTAGTGATATTCGCTAAAACGGCGTTAATTGTGCGTTCGTAGCCATGGCCAAATTACAGCTGTATAAATACACCGGGACTATGCTATGAAGTCATTCAGCTGCAGGTCAATACAATTCATTTTTTAAAGATACCAAAGTCACATCAATCAAGCAAACAAATTATAAAGATACTTTCAAGTTTAATCATTTTAAAATGAAAAAAAAATTCCATTTTATGTTGACCTACATAGCACATTTTCAAATTGTTATGCACCTGGGGTTTTTTTCATCCGTGATTAAAAGTAGAGCCTCTTCCTGACTTCCCGGTATAAACAGTGATGGCGCAGGTTTATCCCAAAGTTCTCAGTCTGCGTTGAAAAACTAGATGGTACTTGATGGTTACAAAATGCGCTTGGACGCTTGAAGACACCCGCTTCAGTTTGAGTTCAAATTGTGACCATGTTCCTTTTGTTTCGTACAATCTCAGTACTCATTGCATCTGTTACATTTGGACTGAATTGTTTTAATATAGGAATAAATTTTAATACTGCGTAAAATGGTAGGCTTTAGAAATTGATGATAAAATCTCATTTTGAGCGGCCATGCTCTTTTTTACTCTCATAGCCTCGATCATAGATGCGAATTCGTATCCAATAAACTATACAGTATATAGAGATACGAGGTATAACCCTATGAAAACTACAGAA
>JAQQZZ010156479.1:0-12288 GCA_030265115.1 Mopalia vespertina | reverse complement strand
CTTTACTGTGCTGAGATAACTGACAGTGCACAGCAGTAAAAAATTAAAACAATAAATAAAGCTGATAAATTGCTGATCGTCTACTCTTTAGTCTACAGCCTTTGTTTATGACAGCTATAAGACACTGTAGTTTTTTTTTGCCGAGGATAATTTTATTTTTCCTCAGCAATTTCCTCGACAATTGCCGAATGCCGAGGCTAATTATCAGGGTTGCTCACATGATGTGTGCCAGCCCCATGGGTGAAGGAAACCACCCCCCTGACACCAAACAAAAACAACACAGGACAAATACAGGACAATACAAAGACACCACAAACTTATCAGCTTCCTGTTCCTCTTTAACTCACCAGGGCAACATGAAGCTGCTTTCAACCACCCACTGCAAAGGGATGTCACTATTGTTGCAACGCCACAACTAGAAACTCAAGTATTGATATTAAACGCTAAATTAAGAAGTTATTGACATTTTCAATGTGTGGTAGTACATAGACATACAGTGTGATACATGTTGCTTTAAAACATCAAGTCTTATTTTACCTCCATTTCCCTCTATACAAGACTGTAAGGTAGTGTTGAGGGTGGATATATTGGCTGTGCTATTTGAATGGCTGCTAGCACTGGAGGCTTTGGTTTGAAGCAGGGTGTTGTTGGAAGACGAGCTATTGACAGATCTGTTACCTGAAAACAAAAGGGTTGTCACAATCAGAAAAAGCAGATAAGGTAGGGCAATATTAATGCTCCATTGCTCCTGTTGGTTTCTCATCATTCAATATAGGAATGTCTTAGACCTTCATCCTTCATGTCGACCAGGGTTTATCAGGCCTTATTTGTTCAAAATTTTGCGTAACCGACCTACCGTTTGTGTGAATAGAATTTGCGCGAACGATCGTTCTCGTATATAGGTTACATAAATATACAGTGTAATTACCCTTTAATGTGCCATGATATACCGCGTAAACGGTTAAAGCTGGCACCAATCCTTGTTTACCGATTTTAATTAAATGTCATTCAAAAATCTTTATAACCACAAGACCAACCTGGGAATACTCTGCAGGTGTGTTTAAAAACAAGACGCGACTGTGATAATAAAGTGTTGTTGTTGTTACCGCATAGCATGTGGTAGGCCTAAGCTGTATGCGTACGTGTCATCATCAAGACAAAGAGTTAAGCTAGTCATTATCAGGGCAAACAAAGCAAAGCACATGGGGTGCAGTTAATGCAAACTTTTATAAAGTTATCCAAATTAAATACAGTAGGGTTTATTAGGAACTGTCAACGCTTTCAACAACATGAGCTGAGACAGAGCTAAAGAAGACCATGTAGAGCTTAACAGGGCTTTTGATTGGCTGTAGAGCCAGAGCCAGCCAACCAGGTCACATCTAACACAGTCTTAGGTTATCTATTTCGCGCTGTTTATGGATTTCTGCTGTACTTTTAGTTGGTAAAACAATTGTGTTTTTTCCTTCAAATTGACGTCATAAGTGAAGCAAAAAGTGGTTCATACTTAAATAAACTTAGATTATGGTCAGTCTAACATAAGAAATATTTTTGACAGCGTATGAGAATCCTTGTGTAGCTATAGCTTGTATAATACATACACTGTAGACATCATGTACCTAAACATGGTCTTAGTTTACGTGAACGGTGACCGTTCACGTGAATTTTCGTTTGCGTAACCTGAACGATCGTTCGCGTGAAAAAATAAGGCCTGGTTTATTTAATTATTCTACAAAGATGAAACCTGGGATGAGTATGTAGAGGGATAAGAAACGCTGCTAACCTTTGAATCAGCGAACCGTGAATGTGTAATTCTATTTATATGTGATTAATCGGCCAAGGGTTGAAATTTGGGTGAAATAAAATCTATTAGATTGATTGATTGATTAGTGTTTTATGCCTTGCTTAAGGGTATTTCACTTATATGACGGCGGTGTACTCCAACAATAATTGACACTAGCACAACCAAGATGTAAAGCGTTTTTATAATGTTGGAAAGTTAATTTTCCTCCAGTGCTAAGTAAAGACAGCATTTCTACTCTTCAATCAAACTACCCTAAGAGGGCGTCAGCTCAATGGGCGAAGGAAACCCGCCTTGAGGAAACTAGCAACAAAGAAAGACAGTACACATAGAGGACAATCACAGGAAGTAATACAAAGACACCACAAACAGATCGGCTTCATGTTACCCCTTCGCTCTGAAAGCACCTCACCTTGTGCCACGACACGATGCTTTATTGCTTAAGCAACCGACATGTTGTCGAACTGTACTTTTTTTTGTCTATTTATTAGATATTACTTTTTCTATCTATACCAAAGTTGAAAAGAAAAGTTTTACAGTGTTTTTCACTGTATATAAACTGAACAAGTACACTCAACAAATTACAGCAGCACTGAAGCAGTGGAATGTATATAACGGCAAGCAAGTCTGTACATAAATTCTCTGTTTGAGTTAATATAGTTCCAATGAGCATGGAGACATGAACTGAAGCACGAATTCCAAAGCTACACCATGTATACAGTTACTTTAACGAGGTGTCAGAGACTTTCTCAAGGCACAAGGACCGACAGCTCGTTATTAGCAAATGTTTACGTCGAATGAGTCTTAACAATTTAGTACAAACACACTTGAACACAAACTTCCCTTTGCCAAGGAGCCCTTTTTCTAGGGGAGATAAGCATGCAATATATAACGTCCACTACCAAGGGAGACCATAATATAAAACTTTAAAGACACAATGAAATAATCGAAACGTCCAAACGGGGCATAACAGGCTTTACTCTGACGTTAAAACGATCAATATTCGTGCTCTGGTTAGTAACGGCACGATGTGTGCGATGCCGTTTTAAACCACCACTGAAACGAATGTGTAGACTAAGAGGTCCCTCTTTCAAAGATATAGTTACCTCCCTTGCAGACATTTCCAGACGCACATTCTAATACACAGGCTGTCAGGGCTGTGGCAACAACAACGTTTGGTTGCTTAGGGTTTATATAACGCTGTACTTAAGGTTATTTTAGTAAAAAGAAGGCGTGCAAGTCCAATGGGTGAAAAACCACACTTAGTACCATAAAAACACAGGATGCAATGCAAAGACGTCACATATTTTTGTTAAACTCACCAGTACAAATCCATTCTTCACAAGGTCGACCCCCTGAGGCTCCGTCATTAAGATATCCCATCATGCATTGCGGTCCATTAACCCAGATTTCTCCCATAGCGTCGGTATAGAGGGGTGCGCCTGTTGACTGGTCTACTACCTGAAATGATACAATCAATTTTTTAAACAATCTTTTATGGGTGTTTTTTCTTTTTTTTTAAAAATAGTTTCTCTATACTCTGTAATCCAACTTATAACGGAGCCCTCTGGCTAAGGACAGTTTGTTTGAAGAGTAGCAATGCTGTCTTTACGTAGCACCGGAGGAAAATTAACTTTCCAACATTATGGAAACGCTTCACATCTTGGTTGAGTGAAATATTCTTGGAATTCTTCAGTGAAATACCCTTAAGCATAAAACACCAATCAATCAATCAACTAATAAAACGGCGATCCAACATCATTGAAACCACCATCGACTGCACTGCCAAAATACAAATAAATTTAAAAAATACTTAAATAGCGCAGAGAAGTGACTATCTGACAATAGTTCTGTGTTTTGATAATGTTGGCAAGTGAATCTTCAAGTGCTTGGTAAAGACCAGATTGCCATATTCCAAAACAAACTGCCCTTAGACCGAGGGCTCGATTGGTTGGGATTTATTGTCGCTCTCACTATTTTTCGCTTATGACTGATTGTCCCACATCTCGCTCTGTCTTACTTTAATACGGTATTTCACTTATTTGGTGACGGATTATCAATTTCCCGACTGTTCCTTGTTTCAAAAACTTCTTAAAAACCATTTTGCATTTTACACATACCTCCAGAGAGTCACTGTGTTGTATAATCGAGCTTCTGCTTCGTGTTTTAATATATCACTCAAATGAAGGTCGATTTCAGCAAACAACTATAGTCGGACTTCAGCTGAATTGATTGATTGGTGTTTTACGCCTAGCTTTACGGTATTTGATTGATATGACGGCGGTGTATTCCAACAATACTGGACACCAGCATAACCATAAAAAGTAAAGTTTTATGATAATGTTGGAAAGTTAAGCTTCCGCCAGTGTTAAGCAAAGACAGCATTTCTACTCTCTAAAAAACTTTCCCCATGAGGCGAATCGGTTGAACTAGTGGCAGATAGTCACCTAAGCTATTTAAGTATTTTTAAAATTGATTTGTATGATAGAGATCGTGTGAAAGACAAAAAAAAATTGTAATGCTAAGCGGACTACGTTGTGTTCGTAGCTTGAAGATTGCAAATCAAAACTTGAGTTACGTTAAAATTCCAGTATTTTTGACATACTTTGGTTTTAAACGGAATCACTTGTATTTGAAAACAAAGTTTGTTAAGTTACGTTTAATCACGGTACTGTTATTCACATAGGGGCACACAGTTTATAAGTTTGGCCGCAATATCCTCGTAAGACCTTCTCCTCCACACCTGTGTACAAACACTTGTATGTTTACAATTGCAGAGTTATTCATTATCGAGTTGCAAATTGAAATTTCAACCAAATGTTGCAATGGTCAAAATGTGTAAGATGAGACTTGCTGGAATTCAATGCACAAAAGTGGTAAAAATATAATTGGACTATTGCAGAAACAAGCAGCCAATCAGAAAGTCGTTTACACATCAAAGTCGACAAGAAACAAGCTTGGCGCCACTGCTAATTCACGCCTCTGTGATGATGTCAGGGCTCGATAATGATACTAAGATCGTGCGTGTATATTACACGTATAGCCTACTTGTCATCCTGTGTTCAGACCGCCTCTTTCTTATTCTAATAAAGCTCCAATCTGATTGGTTGGGGTTAAGAGAGGTCATCCGAAAGTAGCTGTTGTATACTCTATTTAACTCCGGTTTATCAATCTATAATGGTAAGGTAGGGACGGAAGAAGGGCTAAATGCAATGATCTTCTTTTCCGCCTTGCCTCGGGAAGATGCCTGCCCTAAGCCAGAGGACGGATTAAAGTTAAACCGGTTTTGTTGCAATAGTTGCTGCCGGCCATTTGGGTGCTTGACTTTGAGGGCTGTGGGTTCGATTCCCGCATAGGCCTCAGCCGGCAAAAGTTTGTTTTGGCCTACGAGAATCATTATACCCTAATTAACGAAAAAAACGGTTAAGATAGCATTCTAACAGCAAGAACTATATAATGTAAATGTAGTGTAGATGATTTTCTGTTTGTTTGATTTGGGTTTAATGCCGTACATAAGACTACTTCGCCCATCATATGACAGCGAATCAGTTTGATGGATGAAGATTGATTGATTGATTTGTGTTTTACACCTTGCTTAAGGGTATTTCACCTTTATGACGGCGGTATATTCCAACAATAATTGACACCAACACAACCAAGATGTGAAGCGTTTTCATAATGTTGGAAAGTTAATTTTCCTCCAGTGCTAAGTAAAGACAGCATTGCTACTCTTCAATAAAACTGCCCTTAGTCAGAGGGCTAATGCATGAAGGAACCCAGGCAGAAGAAAGGAAAGAGCTGATTTTAATTAGAACAATCCAAGGTAGTAAAATAACTTACCTTGCACACGGTGTTGGGTACCAGACTTCCAGAGGATCCCTCAGGTGACGTCACTAGTGGGCAATAACAATGTGTTATCAGAGTCTGGGTGGAGCCATAAGCTGACAGAGAAAAGGATTGATAAATTTATTGGTTGGATGGTTGGTGTTTTAGGCCGTACCGTATTTCACTTATATGAAGGAGATGTATTTCAAAAGAGTCCATAGCAACACAACCATCATGTAAAGTGTTATATATAAATGCTCTGTTGGAAAATTTATCTTCCTTAATAGCTAACAGCATAAATATATTTCAATTATATTGCTCTCATCCAGAGAGCGACCAGAAAAAGGCAGAATTTAAGATGCATTTGTTCGATTGCTGTTTATCGTCGTATTCAAGGGTATTTCCAGGGCCGCTAAGATAATCGTGGGGCCCCAGTGCAGAAGGAAACTTGTGTCCCCTCCTCCAATACATCGTCAAGGGCCCTACGAAAGTCATTAGTGGGCCCTTGCCTGAAACATGGGGCTACATCTGAATGAAGAATATATCCACCAGACGAAATTGTCATTCAAATACTACAGTTTATATGGAGACTAGCTCTGTAAACATGACAGTGAGGAGTTCCCCACAGTCATACGGTAAAACACTCCCGCACTCCTGTGGTATAAGCAGTTCCATCAAAGTAGGATCATTAGATAAAGATATTTCGTTTGACAATATCCCATTTATCCCTGCTCTCTGCCTTGTGTGCTTTCTCCGGAAACTTACACGAGATGTACGCCACTTTTTATCCACCACAGTCCGTCGATCAAATCTAAATCCGCTGTTACTTCGTCTTACTGGATTTACACGCATGCGTGTTTCCCATGCTGCCCAGCAACACACATGTTCGTAAATCCAGTATGGCAAAGTAAAGGCGGATTTTGATTTGAGCGACGGATAAAAAAAGTGGCGTACGTCTCGTTTAAGTGCCGAAGGAGGCCAACCAGAAAGGCTCTGGTGGAACCCTTTCGGCTCTGTATGGAACCCTCACATCAACCAGTCCTATTATTTCTCCCTTTCTTCTTACATCAAAAGAACCGTTTTTGTCATGGTTCCATATGTAACCATCCTCTTTTCTATAGAACCCTCAAAGAACCGTTATTTCTAAGAGTGAGTCATGTTAACAGGGCTATATGGAGAAGAGTCTATCAAAACATATAGTTATAAAATAACGTTTAAAAAAATGTTGAATTTCTCAACTTAAACAGCATAAAAACCAATTTGATTCGTTTGCAGTTGTACACGACGCATATACATATTAAATATCTGAGGATATATGAAATGTTAACAGTCATGACAATCTTAGTCTCGTGTGAACCAGACTCTTCTGGCGTTAACTTCGACCACGGCACGAGAGTCTGGTAGCATTGCAGCAAAGAAACTTAAAAAACAAACGGCCGCCTATATTTTTTTACGTACAGTCTGAATGCCAACTTCAACAAATAAACCACAAATTAATTTATTTGCAAATAAATACATAGGATTTGGGTTCGATTTAACGTTTGAACCTTTTTTTTAAAATAAACTTATCAGAAAACCAATGTACGATAACCGGATATATGGCCGCCATTTGTTTTCTAAATTTCAGGACAGCAAGGATACCAGATTCTCGTGCCGTGGTCGAAGTTAACGTGAAAAGAGTATGGTTCACGCGAGATTTACAATCCCGAAAACGTGGACAATAATCGAACTCTCAACCAGGAGAAAAGATCCAACGTCTAAACGTGCTTAGGCTAAGGTTATTCTACTCCTATGACGGCGTTTTCAGACATCTATGATCTCCTTTAAAACCAGTCAACTCCTTCCATCCGCTCCACTTTTTGGCGTGATGCAGATTAACGGCATCTCGTTCGTCTAAGGCAAAATCACGAATGGATACGAGATTACCATGATAAACTATCTAAACCTAGCTTGATCCAGGTATCGGCATTGAATGCAGTCTTACGCTTTATTGACGATACAGTTATGCACCCTTGGCGTTGTCAGTCTGTGAAAAGCGGGAATTCCCCGTCACATGGCGCATTTCAGTCAGTTGATTGGGTAGATTTGTAAAGATGGCCAAATGTCAAAGTTATCGAATCGCCTCAGATTCAGTGTGTTATACCGCCTATCGACAACGGAAGAAGGTAAAAGTTGCGTAATATGGATTCTTTCTTACATTGAATTTCGGGAAATGTACGAGATTTATGTTTCCATGAAGTATGTATACCCAGATTAACACAATACCTTGATAGATTTGAGTACTTCCTACTTTCTTGGAAATCAACCTCTGAGCTTCAGCTGGTAACGGATCTGTTCCACACAAGATAGACTCCAGCTGTGAAAGGTCACATAAGGTCATAGCCTCATCTTCAAACATCGTCTGAACCAATGCTGAATCTATGTGCATTCGTTTTGGCTATCAAACAAAAAGTCGCGGATATGAATTCAATTATTGTTTTAAAAATGTATAAATAATTTATCAAACAAACAGGACTGTTCAGTGTTTAAGCACTGCTATTTAGGGTCGTGTCTGGTATCTGTACACTGTAAGTCATTAAGAGTTACCCCCCTTATGCTGTACGCTCTCCAGTTGGAGACTAAGATGTGGTGTTTTGGTATAATGATGTCTGAAATGATGTGTCTTCTAGAATAGACCCCGTATGCATGGAGCCAGTGTTCTTACTCATCTTTTCCTGCAACATAACATATTGCACTTCTATGCCGACGATATAACTCAACAGTTTATAGCTACACTGATCCAACCATAAAATGTGAGTGAAGGGGCAAGTTGCATGAAAGACAATTAGGGCCTAGTCACTAAAACCAGAATAAATCACTTAGATTATAGATAGACATTCAGCATGGCGTAACGTCATCTAATATAATATTTTGCTTTGGGGTTTAAGGCCGTACTTTTTTTCACTCATATGACGCGTGTCCGCTCAATGTGTGACGGAAATCACCCTCGACACCACTGGCAACAAACAAAGACAAGACATGGCAACTACAGGACGTAATACAAAGACATAAACTGTCCAAACCAGCCAATCCATTTAAACATTCTTGTCGTTATCGGTTGCTTTTTTTTTCGCCTGTTTGTTCGGTCCTGGCGCTACAAAATAGCGTGTCGCTTCTGTCTCATAGCACTGATACACTCAAAACCGAACACAAACACAACAACCGTTAAATATGGAATCTGGATGAAGGCGATATTAATTTCAATTAGAGAGTTCATAGAAGCAATAGGTGAACACCATCCTGCTGACCACAATTTTGACAGCAAATACAAACTAGACCGGACAATAACAAGACTATACAAATACATAACAACTAATCGGCTTCGTGTTACCCAATTAGGGACCGTATCCAACCTTCCTCTTGAGTTTCATCGTCCTCTAGGGCTACAAAAGACGACAGAACCCTACAGCTGTCGTCTGCGGTCAATGTCCGTTCTATCGGAGACGAAGGGTAAGACTGAGTAACCCCTGTCAGCTTGTTAAGTATTATTACTACTATAGTCCCGAGAGCACCGGGGCAAGTGACAAAAAGTTCAATCATGACGGTATGCAATTTTTATGGATGAAAGAAACCATCTTCGACACTATTAGAAAACCAGCACAAATCGTAAGACATAACAAACAGATCGGATTCATGTTGCTCTTTAGCTCCGAGAGCACCAGGACAACATAAAGCGCTCTCCCAACCACCCGCGACAAGTTGGTTAATTAATGGCAAGAAAACGATTTCTGGATTCTTGATAAAAACAAGGAGGTGTTTACCTTATACTTGATAATAGCTGTAATACAATGTTCCATGATGGGTTTCTGCACCAGAATGACCTTTGCTCCGGAAGCGAATCCACATAGGAATGAGGCAACTAGTCCAAAATGATCCGTCAATGGTAGAAAACATCCCAAAGTTGAACCTCGTTTAATGGATAGTGTGGTTCTAACACGAAAATTTGAAAACATTATTTATTGAAGTTGGTTACAAATCACTAAAGCGCCTGTATGTTTGTTTGATTGATTGGGGTTCAAAACGCCTGTACTTTAATTCCTTAACTTGTAACAATATATGACAATATATGGGTATTTTTTATTACTTTCTGATGAAGCACGATATGAGCCATTCTTCAATTTATGAACTTGCTAAAATGTATAACAATCATGTATTGGTATTGTTTATAACTTCCTTGTGACGCACGGTATTGGCCTTGCTTCAAGTTATTATGTTGTTATAATGAATAACAATATATTGGTATTATTTATTATGTTCAGATGAGGCAAGATACGAGTCATTCTTACACTTATTCACATGCTACAAGGTATAGCAGTGCTTTGGTATTGTTAATTTCTGCCTTATGACGCACGGTATGGGCTATGCTTTAATTTATTTAGTTGTTACAATGTAAAACAATGTTTACTTCCTGGTGAGTAACAGTATGAACCATACTTTTATTTATTAACTTGTTGCAATGTCATGGTACTGTTTATTACTTTTTGTCGAATCATGATATGAGTCATTCTTTAATTAATTAACTTGATCAAATGTATAACAATGTATCGGAATTGTTTATTACTTTCTGATATGGCACTGTAAGAGCCACAAGATTAATGTGTTTCGCAAATAAAGCATGTTAAGATAATTTTAAAATAAACTTTTCAGATTCCAATGAAGAAAATTCACTTGAAGAAAATTCGAATGAGGCAGACTCGAACAAAGTCGATTTGAAAAAAAAATGGATTCAATATAGCTAAATTGACTTTAAATATGAAATACTTTTCTCTGTTAGAAAATCACTTATCCTCTGGTCCCACTTAAATACAATACGACTTTGCTTGAATTTGTTTGGTATTTATTGGGGTGTAACGTCGTACTCAAGGGTATTTCACTTATATGAGGACTGATTGTGAACTCCTCTTTCTGCCTTACTTAAATGGGGAAGAAAATAGAGAGGAAATACGTTAAAAACAACAACCCTATGATTGCCAGAGCCACATTATTGGACTCTCATATAACCGAGGTCGACAGAGTGGGTCGAACCTGGTAATGTACAACAAAGGAGGAGCAGGAAGTGGACGCTAACATCTGAAGAACGGGCTATGCCAGAGAAATGCTACCTTTAGTAAGACGGCTTTACACGCTAATCAGCAGCTATCTCTGTATACCGTACCAGAAATCTATCAAGCAGAAGTATGAAACCAGCCATTATCCAGTCTCAACGGCATTGTGACCAGACAAGCGCTGATTGGTGAAAAAGCGCCCCCTATCGAGACATAGAGAAACCTCGAAGGACATGAATTGGATGTTGAATCCTGGGTAAATCATGCAAAAGCTATTTCTACTGCTTTTCAAACGTTATATTTTACCCATAAGGCGTCAGTGGATTCTGACATTCAAACTGCGCAAAAAGAACGACATCCCCCATTTCTTGCGCAATGAGTCATATGGCACTATGAAAGTCCACTGAAAGTCACAATGCCGTTGAGACTGGGTAATGGCTGGTTTCATACTTCTGCTTGATAGACTTCTGACCGTACTAATCCAATCATTACAGCCACTAAGTCAATGGTTTTCTTAAGGATGGTCAGAACAGAGTACTAAGAACAAGGTACTTCAGGACATTTGGGCCGTTCCAGACTGCAATGTTAATGTAGCATCTAAGGGCGCGGTCGTTTTACTGTCTGTGTGAATAACAACTTTGTCGCACACCAAGTCTGAATAAAGATTTTGACTAGAAACGGCCAATGGAGGATTTTAATTGGATGTTTAAAAGTAAATCCTGCTCTGACAATCCTCGAGAAACTGGCATCATTTTATCAAAGGCTACAAATAATGATTTGTATATGGTCGATGATAAGTGAGAGTAGAGGACTTTTGTTCAAATAGATTATCTTCAAACAAAATATTACCAATATTTAAAGCTATATTTGTACTCACTGTACTTGGAGAGCATTTGACAACACGTTATAATGACTCAATTGAATCGCCTTGGCGGAACTCTCGCGGTCAGGTGTATACAAGACCAGTGCGCATGTCTTACGAGGCAGAAGTTTAATTCCGCTTGGAAAACAGCTACCGTTGTCATCATGTAAATCCCGAAGCTGATGAAATCCTTCTAACAGGCCAATCGTGTAAATTTCCTGCAATTCGGAAAATAAAAAATGGAAAAATAAAACTAAAGAACAATTATTTACAGCAAGGGATAGATTTTTACCTTAATCATTAATAAAGAATAAAGGGGTTTCGAGTTTTGATTTTACGACAACAGAGTGACATCCCTTTGCGAAAAAAAACGCTATCCAAAAGCATATATATACATAAATCGTATTCCAATCCATTCTTAAATATAATCGACTCTCCTTCCGACGTCGAGACATTGACTCTTAGATACACCAGGGCCATCTTGTTTTGTACATCTTTTATTTGCTGGTCTCTGGCATAACGTCGCCCCAAATATTGGCGGCAATTAATGCACGATGGCCTGACATAGCGTACAAGAGTTGTCTTAGTCTCGTCCACTATAGATTTGTTTGGTTGATTGGGGTTTTTCGTCGTACTCAAGGCTATTTCACTTATATGACGACGTGCCAGTCCAATGGGTGAAGGAAACCACCCTCGACACCACTGGCAACAAACAAAGA
>JAQQZZ010156468.1:0-12290 GCA_030265115.1 Mopalia vespertina | reverse complement strand
CAGTGTGAAGTGGACAATCCGTCGTCGTATAAGTGAAATACCCTTGAGTACGACGTTAAACCCCAATCAAACAAACAAATCATCGGCTTCGGGAAGGTGGCGGCACAACGGCTTGTATTAAGGTGGGAAGGGTGTTAAAAACCGTTTCTTTCGCTGTCAAACTTTTGAATATGGTCACGAAAAGATCAAGGACTGGCAACAAAAGAAGAAAGCGTTCGAGAAGGAGTTTAGACGTCTGGCCGAGATTGACCCCTCCCAACTTTCCTGTTGGAGATATACACACTGTTGTATATACCCATCCAATAACATTGATGAATACATCACCCAGCTATTAGCTGGAATACAATTACCCGACCCGGCCCAGAATGTTGTGAGAAACATTCTGGACGAGCCAATACCGGAAGACGTTGAGGGATGCCTCCACCGGCCGCTTGACCAGAATGGCCATTCACTGACCTGAACATTCAGGCCCCTCCCCCTGTCCAGCTATATGAACCATGTGCTCAGATCTTGAACGACGCTAAAGACAAGTTTGGAGTTGATGGCGCTGCCGCGGTCATCTCTTCGTGGAGGATATAAACAGAGGTTCCTCTTGACATTAGCTATGTTGACATTGCCGATGGTATTCGGGCTCGGGCTGGCCGAATGGTATTGAATGCCCGTCAGACAGACATGAAGGCAAAACAGATCATCGCAACTCTCCCGGAGGGCGAATTACTTCTTAGAATCAAGTTCTTGCGTTAGCGAAACGAAAAAACTGGGTTGTGGAAGACAAGTTCGACCCAGTCCGAGCAGAGAGGAAGAAGGGACAGGGCGTTGTTGAGATTTCTCGAGACACAAAGCCAGGCCAGGGACTCATCCCGACCATGCGACAGAAAATCCAGCAGTGGAAGGAGATGGTTCACGAGACCGGCGCCTCGGTTGACCAGTTCGTCCTCCAGGATGGTTGCACTTATAGGATGCTTGAGGCCCATGGCAGACTCCAACAAGCCTGCGCCAAACTGGGTGACGAATCCCTCGCTGACCGGGCCTTTGGCGTGAACCACGCTGCGAGTATCATGGCCAAACAAAGAAACAGTTGGAAGCCGACCCTGACCAGCCTCCTCGATGACATCCAGAAGGCCTGCTTAGAACATGGCCATGGCGGGTTGTGGACTATGATACCAGGGACGTAGTCTGCGTCGACACGAAAGCGTGATACCCAGCCAGCTTTCTGGGAGAAGGGGAGGCCAAGCCATATTTCCAGCGGTTCGGGCACCCGACCCACCGAATGACCAGGGTTAGCATCAACGGCCCCCTACCCAAAGATATTGGAGTCGGCTTTGCCGAAGTCCAGGAGCGGGAGTTCAAAGAGAATTGCCACCCTGTCGTCCCCGCCTGGTTTGGAAAGCATTTCGCAGAGCAGGGCTGGGCCCCAACTGTCCTATTCACTTTTCTGGTGTAGTAAGGTATCCTGAAGACCTTGAAGGTTCGTGAGGCCATTATTGCCTTTGCCAAGCAATCCGAGGTTTTGCTCCCGGAAGACCGCGACCAGTGATGCCGCATTATAAGCAAATTCACTCAGGGGAACAAGGCAGATGGCAAAAGACTGACGCGAAGGATTGTGACCGACCAGGGAGAGCTCGACTTAATCGTGCGAGATACCCGCTTAAGCGGTACCCTAGTCGGCGGACCTCAAGGTGCCCTCTAGGCCACATCCTCACATATTATGACGGCTCACAGCCCCAGTACACTCACTTGAGAGCCTCCATGCTTGCCTATGCCCACATCAACCTGCTCAGCATGCTCCAGCGTTTCGCAATCGTCACGCGACTGGTTGCTGTTTGGGTGGCGACTGACAGCATCTACATCCAGAAAGCTGCGTTGCACAAGCTAAAGGGGTAATGGCATATGTTGCCCACAGACTCCAGAGAGGAGTTGTGTTAAAGCTGCTTCGACAGTGTATCTGACTTCCACCAGTTGCCTCGGCCCAGTGGCACGACAAGGGCAAGCAGTTGTACATACCACAGGAACACGCAGCTTACCTTGCCAAACCCGAGTACATAAGCCAAGCCAAGCCACTGTCCCAGTCAACCGCGCCACACTTCGATGACCTGCTGGCCTTGCACCAACTGAGCTACCTTAACGGAGGTGGTGGGTCAGGTAAAACCACGAGCAATTATTGAGTTATTCCGGGTGAGGGAGCTCCTCGTGTTCAACCCGACCCACCGTCTCGCCAAAGAGATGCGAACCAGGGGGTTAAGGCACAGACATACCACAGTTTCTTCCGATGGAGCGGCCAAAACGAATGGACGCCAAACCGCATGGCCCAGAAATATATCCCACGTGTTGTTATTTGGGATGAGGTCTTTACCGTACCTAGACCCCTTCTGGAGATTTTCCTGGACTGACTTGACCACAGAGGCGTCCAGGCCGTATGCTGTGGCGATCAGGGTCAGCCACCTCCGATTGCCGGAGAAATGCTGCATGATTGGTTAGAGCAAAGAGTAGATTATTACAAAATGGTCGAGGTCGACCATCGAGCAAAGGACCCATCCCTCAAGGCTCTCAAGAAGCGTATTCGACTCCAGACTGACAAAATACAGTGCCGAGAGATGCTAAAGGTCATGCCTAGCTGCATCGGATGGAACCGGTTTGTTGAGGCGACCTCATATTGACCAGCCGCCAGAAGGTTCGCGACCGAGCACAGGAGCTTTTCTTTAAACGGCACAAGGAGAGCTTCTTAGACATCCCAGTGCCTTTCCTTTACCATCCCAAAGCCAGCCGGAAGCAGAATGTTATGGTGAACATTCCAGGTACAGACCGGAGAGGAGCTCGTCCTCAATGCCGTTGTCAGATTAAGACCGGGAAGATCGCTACTACGACAGATGACTGGTGTTCCGGCTACGCCCTCACAGTTCACTCGAGCCAGGGCCTCATCATTCACGACCCACAAAAGGTCTGGATCATCGACGATTCCCTTCAAGACCCTGAACGAGGGTTCTGAGGACAAGCCATAAACCGAGCAACAACTCCGCAAGACCATCGCGAAGAAGCTTGTGGCCTACAAGCGCCAAGACCAAACCATATTCTAGGTCTCCGGGAGGCAAAATAGTATTTGGAGACGTGAGGATGGTCGTTGCTGGCGTCTCCTTGGCTATGGCGTCCAAAGACGCTCTAATTAATCAAGGGATCATACCTGCTGATATGAAATAACGCGCATGATGGCTTCGATAGCAGTGCTTGTGGGAAGTGCTCTTTCAAATGTTCGGGGTCGAACTTTCTCTTCTCATGATTGAGAAGCTCGGACGTCGATAAGGAGCGAAAATCCCACGATTTGGCTGTAGAACAGCTCCAGGCATCTCAGGCAAAATGGTCTCGAAACTGGACAGAGCGCCTTGACTGGATCAACGATGAGCTCCGCCGCCAAGGTCACGCTGTGCGGACTTTCCGGGATGTCGACGCCGCGATTCGTGAGTACGCACAAGTCTTTCCTCATAAACTCGCTCCTCTAGCACAAGAACCCTAGCTTTCCGACTTCTACAGTCCCTCTCATAGCCAGGAAGACCGTGAGATTGCTTTCCTCCTGGTGGCTATGGCCGCAACTGGGGTTGTCGCCTATAACCTAGCGTGATAACAGGCTATGCCATATTTTTTACCCTGATACAGACTCCACCATCTTAAAAACATAACAGCCTTCATGGATAGTGTCGGGCACGACAAACAAGCAGCGAAGGTAGCGAAGACATACTACATCCCAAAGGGCTACTGGAAGGGGATCGCGGCTTTAAAAAAACTTAGCCGCCGCTGCGAAGGTCCCCAAGGCGGCTGCGAGAGCCAGGCTCAAGAAACAGGCCATCTGCCAGATCTACTTACCCGCACCGTGTCAAAACCCAAGGCGGAAGTTTGATGTGGCCACGCCTAACGAGGTCCACCAGGCTGATCTGCTATTTCTTCCCCCATGATAAGGTCGGCAAGCGCACCTACAAATACGCTCTGACCGTCGTCGACGTGGCTTCGCGCTATAAAGAGGCCGAACCGTTGGCCACAATTCCGACGCGACCGCGTTGACATCCATCGACACAAGGGGATTGTGAAGCGTTTCAACCAGACCCTATCTGAGCGACTCTTTCGACACCAGTATACTAAAGAGATGCGGCTCCCGCCCGGATTGCGGTCGTCCGACTGGGTTTCTCGGCTGCCCGCTGTCATTGTGGCTTTGAATGACGAGGAGACCAGACTTATAGGCAAGAAACCAAAGGCAGCCATCAAGGCCAAATCGGTTGCACAAAAACCCTCCCCCGTTGTAGCTGGTCGCTATGTTGCTAGCGCTGAGAATAAGCTCTCCTCAGGAGTTAGTGTTCGGTATCTCTGTGTTTCGGTGTTAGAGGCTCATCTGAGAGAGCCTCCCGCCCGAATGACCCATTCAGCACAACGTTGCCGCCCCCCGACGACGGTTGCACTCCAGGCAATTCAGGTGAACGTTGTCCAGGGTGTGGCCCTGGGCGTTGTCCAGGCTTTCAACGCTAAACTGGCGGGTGTCCTTGGGCAGCCAGCACCATAGGAGTGCGCAATTGCAGGCGGGGCACCGACCGCAGGTCGTTGGCGTGTCCCTTTGCGGCGTCAAGCCAGCTGGCATCTCTGAGCTGCCTGAGATACTCAACGCGGCTCACGGCTCATCGCGTAGCCGAGTGCGAAGTCAGGCCACTTACCTTCCACGACCTCCTGGGCGGTCTCCACACTGACCTCGACGACCTCGTTGAGCACGAGCTCCAGCCGGTCCGGTCTGCTGTCGTCCACCAATGGGCCGTTGACCTGGGTCCGGCGGAAGATAGATAAAGGGGACCGGATCCCTGGAGAAGGCTTGCCGGTGGCGCTCAAAGAGAAGCTCCTGTGTCCGGTTGCGTGGCACCTTCCGCGTGATGAGCATACGGTCAGAGGGCTTCCACGCGGCCAAGAAATCATCCCAGCCATCACACTTGGGGATAGCACGCCGCATCTCCCGGCACTGGACCCTATCCGACTGGAGCCGTATCGCCCTCTTCAGGGCCCGGATGTCCTCGGTTTTTTTGTCGTTGGTCGACGGAGATCTCCTCTTAGTAGCCTGCAACCTCGCGCAGCCAGTCGTGTGGGGCCTCGCCCGTAATTGGTGGGGACTGGCCCTGGTCACTGCAGCAGATGACCTGAACGCCCCTAGAGTTCAACAACTCAAGAAAGGTCTCGAGGACGGGGCGCGAGACGGTGCACACTTCGTTTCAGAAGACGACGCGGGGGGCAAACTTCTGGTCTTTCACTTCCGGGGACCAGGCCTTTTCGCCGCTCCAGCGAAAGAATGAGTGCTACGTCTGGGCCTTCACGCCCCGGGCTCTCATCTCATTCGCGATGCGGTGGGTGGGCGTGGGCACTAGGGGACCGTGGGCGCGAATGAGCTTGATTGCTCGCGTCGTCTTTCCCGAGCCGCCGACCTCGTTGAGATATCTGAGGGCGTGGGGCGTTAGCTATCCGAGTGGCTTGGCGCCATGCTGTCGGGGAGCAGGTGACAGTACCCCCGTTGGTCGGCCTGCGCTTCGTACGCGGTGTTGTCCTGGTGCGCGAAGATCGTCTCGCTTTTCTCTCGCCACTGGACCAGGGCCACGGGGGGCATCGCGGGCTTCCCGAGTAAACACTCGAGGCACAGGTCTCCCCGCAGGCGCATGGCTGGTAGCGACGAAGGCTTCGACGCCGTCGAGCTTGGCCAGGGGCGGACGGGCGAGTTAGAGGCTGTGCGTTGTCACCCAGATGGCTTCCTCGGACGTGAACCGGCGGAGCATCACCAAGAGATTGATGTGGGTGTAAGCTCGCAGGAGGGTGTATTGGGGTTGGGCCCCGGCGTAGTAGGTCAAACCACTCGGATGCGCGAACTAGGGAGCCGCTTTTGCAGCAGTCGTCTACCAGTAAGTCCAGTTCGCCATGGTCTGGGATCAGGCACCGCGCCATCCGTTTGCCGTCTGCCTTGGCGCCCTGGGTGAATTTGCCGATGACTGAACACTCCTGGTCTCGGCTGTCCGGGAGCCTGAGTGTCTGAGAGCGACGAGCGCCTCTGTGACCGCGAGGTGGGTCAGGAGGCCCGTCTCAGTGGCATTGATGGCCGAACCGCCTGAACCAGGGGAGCGACCTTGGCTTGGCCGTGGACGAGGCGGGGTAGCAGGCTTTTATATCGATGCCGTGATTGACACAATCCGCCTTGACCCCGTCCACGAGGTTGGCCGGCGTGGCTCGCCAGTCGTTCTTGTTTCTTGCAACAACGCTTACGGCGTGGCCAAAGACCATTGCTGGCCAGCGCCTCGTGCGCGGGGCCGGTCCGGTAGGTACGCCTATCGTCGAGGACGAACTGGTTTAAGGTGAGTTCCCGGCCCTCGCTGCCCCTCTGCACCCAGACAGCCATGGGTTCGTCGTCGACCGCCTCCCAGTTCGCCTCCCAGACGTCGCCGGCATAGATCTGGACGGGGAATGCCAGACCCGGCCCCCAGGCGTGACCGTTGTGGAGTGTGATCTCGATCGGTTTCCCTCTTCTGGCATGCTTGTCACTCAAGTGGAGGGTCTCGCTGGCGATGTGGTGGACGATAATGGTGCGCCGTGTGGCTGTCTCGAGCCCCGCAAGATCCTGGAGCGTGGCACCTGCCTAGTGGACGCCCTCCTCCCAGGCCCCTATTTTCGCACGCTGGGCCACTGTTAGTCCGTGCCCCTGGGTGGCGCTCTCGAGGAGGTTTAGGTTCAGCCGGGCGACACAGTTGAGGTGGCCCGCGCGCACGGGGGCGAGGTTGGCCGGGTGGGGCGCTCTGATGGGGTAGAGCCCTTACACGACAGCTAACGTCGGGTAGACGCTGAATGGAAATTGGGGAAGGGTCAATCCCGGCCAAACGTTTAAACTCCTTCTCGAACACTGCATTCTTTTGCTTCCAGTTCTTGGTCTTTTCATTGCCATACCCACAATCTTGGCAGACAAGGAAACGGTTTTTACACCCTTCCCGCACTTCCTACACCGCTGAGGGCCGCCCCCATTTCGGAGGCGCATCATGTGGACTTTACAGTGCGTGCCCAGGCATCGGAGACCGCAGAGGTTGGTTTTGTCAATCAAGAGCCTGGCGCATGTTTGTATCTCGAATCATTGCGTGTAAGAGTTGCTTATCACTTCGTATACTACTGCTGATGGGTATATCTAAATGTGATTGCAGTCAGAGAATCCATGGCGAGATGACCCTCCAGGGGACAAGCTTCAATACGAAAAAAGGTTGTGCACCGGAGGGTGTGCTGGGGACGGGGGGCGCCTGGGGGGTGGGGGGGGTGCTCTCTGGCTGTCTAGTGGCCGGCGGGACCTTTTGTTTGTCGATTTGCAGGGTATGCGCGTTGTGTGAGGTGCGTCGTTTTCGGCTCGATTACACCTGTTTTTTGGGGGGTAAAAAAACACGCACCTCCCCCGGAAATGCCGCTGGGAGCCACTGCAGCCCGAAAAGGGAGTGCGCTAAGGCCCCCTGCTGCTGGTGTAAATACACATAATGGACCAGTGTTCAAACTAAACATTATTCACAACTTGCACCGATATAAATGACTGTAATGTGTATAATCGCTCTGTCCAACCTGTCATTACACCATTCTACAATTTCATTAAAAAAAAATATCGAAAAAAAAAAGCAGAGGCGTCCTTTAGGGTTAACCCGACTCCTAAAACTAACCTTAAACCTAACCCTACCCCTAAAACTAACCTTAAACATAACCCTAAAACTAAAACTAACCTTACGGGTAGGTTAGGTTTAAGGTATATTTGTACATATTTTAACTTTACGCCATTCATGCAAAGGTGTTCAAAGGCATCTCACTACTATGGCGATGAATTCCAGCATTAAAAAAATCCCAAACAATCTAAAACATTTTCTCTGTTTTCTCTGGCAATGAACCTTTATTCATGACAAAATAAAGACAGCTTGCCTCAGCTTAAGACGTATCCTTAGTCTGAAGCAAATGTTTCATATAGCTCGAAATTAAAACTAAAAATAAAAAAAGACCAAGCTGGTATAGAACAAACTTTATTTTGATGCTTCAGGTTTAATCGACTCGTCTGGTTTGAGATTCATATTAACCCCAACATTACGAACACATGATGCCGGTCTTCTGGAAGCGGGAATTCGAGTTGATGTAAACCACGTGATACCACCTTACGCGAACAGCTTTCAGACAAACGGCTATTGCTTTCCAGAGTGTTTAACTCAGGTAAAATTGTTTTCAATTGAGATGATTGTACGTATGATTTTCAGAATAGCCCAAACAATAAAACTTAATATTTGTGAGTCGTTTTTCGATAAAAAAAACCCCAATAATTTAATTAGGAGAAAAAATCTCGGTGTTTAATTAGATGTAAATTTGGGTTTTTCTGCCGTAAACCATTACATGTAGCTCATTTGCTAGAGGCTGGTTCTTCTGGCCAGAGACCCCAGTCCGATTCAAAGTTAACAAAATGTTCTTTCTCTTCAATACAATTATATCAAACCTCTGAGAGGTGTTTGCGTCTGAACACATTGTGTACCCGGAGAATCAAGATTGTGTTTCCACACGTCGTCTATGAAAACCGTCTATATCTGCCGAACCCTGTCTCTGGTATTAGAGTTGTTGAAATATGCAATGTTTTGCTGATGAATGCTCTATTTAATAAAAAAATGTATAAATGTTTTACCTGCTACCTGGATTTGCTTAATCTTAGTGCAGCGCTATAGTCGTCAATACGATCCATTAAAATGACATTCGTTAACTAGCTTCTCATTTGCAGAACACTACCTCTGGTATTAGACTCGTTGGAACTGTTTAGTTGATGGATAATCAATATTGGTCATGCTTTGTTGTATTCAATAAAAGATAAAAATCTGCTTCTTTCAATTCAAACCGCTTAATCTCTAAGTGTAGTCGTTTATACCGTCCATTAAAAGGCCATTCATTAACTAACAATATATTTGCAGAACACTACCTCTGGTATTAGACTCGTTGTAATTGTTTTCCGGATGAATATTCTATATTCGTCATGCATATTGACTTACAATTTTAAATACTACCTACCTCTAAGAATGGGAAAACGGCGGGATCAGCGAGAGGTGGAAGACAGCTACGATGTGCGCATGATTTAAACCGTCGCCATCTTACCTCTAAGGTATACGGCGTGGACGGCTGGGTCATAAATCAGGGCCATGTTTTGTAGTGATGATCGGTAGATTGCCGTAAATTGTATGATAGTCGTCTGGTAAATTACAACTGGATAAATACACCTGGCTGTGTCATAATGCCACACAGCTGCAGATCGATTAATTCTTTTGAAAGTTTCTAGCAAATTTGATTATTTTGACACGGATAACAGGGTCAACAAGCAGCCGATCAGTTTGTGACGTCAATATACCGCGTCTAGTAACTGTTCGTTTTGATTGTTGCCAGTAACGTCAAGGGTTAGATTTACCTTACACTTTGGGCTGCCCCGCCGTCATATGAGTAAAATAACCTCAAGTACAACATAAAACCCCAATCAAACTGACAAAAATACATACATACAAACAAACAAACAAACTGTCCTTTGACTGAAAGTACTTTAAAGGAGTTCTAATAGAAGATACCCTAATTTAGGTGTTTTGGGATTTTTTAAAGTTGAAAGAGAAGATACCCTAATTTAGGTGTTTTAGGAATTTTTAAAGTTGAAAGAGAAAATACCATAATTTTGCTGTTTTTATTTATAACTTTATTACAGACATTGAATCCATATACATCTATGAGTTACATATAATTGTTGTTGTATGCACTAGCATAACACAGTATGGCATTTGACATGAATTACTGAGTTTACGAGAATACAATTGTTACACTAATGCAACCTTTTCACAAAAGAATACACATGTTTACATACGATTTCACCAAGGGATCAGACGCCGTATTAAACAAACATACCGCTTGCACTACATATAATAGAAGAGAAACTCAATTATTTGGCGTGGAAGTCTATAGATAAAAGAAGAAAATAACTTTCAATAAGTTTAGTCTCGGACTGCTCTTTTTTTTACAACAAAAAGATGCCAGAATTTTGCAATAGAATATTTCACTTCAGGCAATGGAAAACAACCAAGATGAATTAAAGGTATTTGCCATCATGCTACACTCTCATTTTCTGGGACGCGCTATGAAAGTACGTCACTTCCGGAGTGGTCGGGAACAACCGGCGATAGGTGAGGATGTTAATTACGACTTCAATTTTCAACAAACTCGACTCCTGGCGAAAGAGGCTCAAGTCGTTCCGGTAAGAATGTGTTTTTTTTTGTTCTGTCCTGTGTGTGGGCTGTGGTACTTAATGTCCACTATCATGAATATTGCGACGACAGAAGGCAGCCTTTCAAAAATTAAATTACCTGCCTTGCCCAAGTTTTGAGAGGCATATTACAGCTAAAGTTTTCTCTCGATTCCAACACTCTTAGATACTTCTATACATTCCATTGTTTTCTAGAAAAAGAGAATTTGTATTTGATCATCTTCCTTTAAATTCCTTTTGTAGAATGGAAGTTCGCGTTGTCTTGATTCTCTGTAAAAACATCACCTACATCTTACGAAAGGAGGTAAAGAATATTCAGCGGAATAAGAAATGTTATGTGCCTGGGGGCGAGGATTATTCAAAATATATCTATGGAATATCCTAAAACGGTTAAGGGAAATTCCTCATTAAAAGCCTAATGCAATAGTTTCCATAATCTTTTAAAGGAATTTCTTTTACAGTTTATTTCAGAGCGAGGTGCACAGGAAGTAGATCTGTTGTACTGTCTTTGTTTTTATTTTTGTAATTGTTTTAACCTGTCAATTCCCATCTTTTGTAGATGTGTCTCCATTTGGATCATAATTGTTTGCTTCTTATTTTGTGACAGTATTTTTGTGGCATCACTGGTACACTATGTAACAATTATAGTAGAGCTAGCAATGCTATTCTCACACACGCATTTCTTTTTTTAAGTAAAGTTCGATTCAGTGGTAACCTTTTGCATGTCCCGTTGTGTGCAAAAACAAAATCTTGGGACAACCTTTACACCTTGCGACAAATGTACAAAACCTATAATTTCCCGGTTCCAGCTGAATAAAATAAATAAATAAAATGAGCACGCCATTGAAGCTTCATTGTAGTGCGATTGTTTTGTTCTTGTTTCAGGGGGACCACTTCATAGTTGAGTGTTACTACAACTCAAGTCAAAGAACTAATGTGACATATGTGAGTTCCACTCTCTTCCTGTGTTCATTTCAAAGTACCTATCAAAGTCTGTTTGAAGATTTTGGCTAGAAATAGTATAAGTATTTTAACAGTCAACTCTATTGTTGAAATCCTCGAGAAACGAGGCTTCTTTTATCAGAGGCTATAAAGGAAGAATTGTAGATAGGCTATGTAAGTCTCGTTCTCTTATACTTGACTTCCGGTTAACTCGTTCAAAGCCTGTCGCTATGGTTTAAATACCGATCTTTCAGAGCCATACTTTGTGTTGCTCTTGGGTGCAGCTGTTGGACTGGAAGGAGGAATTGAGATCTTTTTAACTTGTCGTTGATGCAAAACTAAAAACAATGTAGGAGGTGGAAGTGGAGTGAATTACGTGAAATATCGCAGGTCACATGACGTTGTGAGAGTATGCTCCAACGTTCAGCATTTTTATTATTACACGGCCTCAACTCGAATCATGTTTTGTTTCGTTTCATAACACTTTACGTGATTTCGACCAATCAGAATAAAACAATTTGACATGAGTTATGTAACAGTAACGTATCAACACTGACAAATGTATGCCTAAGGGTGTGTTTGTATACGTTTCATCACACTAAATTAAAAAGTTATCAGTAAGTAGGCATAGTGTGTTTTCAATGGACCCTCCTTCAACAACAAATGTTTTCTTTTACGATGAAAGCCCCCAAAAGCTGTAATTTTAAAAAAGATGAATTTTGGTTTGTTTTTGTTTGTAGGGAGGTCTTCCAACCACAGATGAAATGTGTTTAGGTTTCCTGTATTATTACCCGAAAATCCCGCTCAGTGTTTGTCTAAGTCATGTTACTACTGAACGCCTGGGGGACATCATTGGTGTCAAAGCCTTGTAATTATATCCGGTTTTTATCTTTTCCTTTAGGAAGCTCTTGTAACTTGAGCCACGTTCATATTTTAATGCAAATATTTAGCATGTATTGGTCCAGCCATCTATCCATCCTCCCATCCATCCATCCATCCATCCATCCATCCATCCATCCATCCATCCATCCATCCATCCATCCATCCATCCATCCAT
>JAQQZZ010156467.1:0-26291 GCA_030265115.1 Mopalia vespertina | reverse complement strand
GTACTAGACAAGAAATGCAAAGGACAATCCCCCCCCCCCCCCTTATATCTTCCTGTCATAACTGTAGACACCTAGACCTTTCTATAACCCCTTTATGTTGATGACAGACTGGGGAGGAAACAATTGCTGTGTGTATGCTCTGAGGCAAACCCAAGGCTTACAAATCTTAATTAAAACCTACCTCTCCAGAATCACACGGTGAAGATGTAGGTGTGATAGACTTGGTGACAGATGAGCTCTTCTTGTTTTGTTTAAAGTCAGATTGCATAAACTGAAAGCTCAAGACATTGTACCAGCGAACTGAAATCTCCTTGGGATCAAAATCAGCCAAACTAACTTGTGCACAACCCTGGATTTCAACAGAGAAAAGCATGTAAATGGAAATCTATTGATACACACATTTAAAAAAACAAAAATACACTGATGTGAGAGAAATTTGGAGAAGTTATTGTAACAGTAGGAGACAGTTCTTAAAATGAACTCATACAAAACTAACATTTTGAAGTTACAGAGAAAGAAGAAGAATTAAACATTTAATTTAAATATTAGATGTCAATGCCACATGACTGTAATGATGTAGTATTTGTGTGAACTGTAACATTACAAGAGGATTTTATGTACTATAAAAAATGTATCTTTGAAACACATTAAAGAAAGTACATTGTTGTTTTTCTATTATCAAAGAGAACACTTACCAAGCATTCATTTTCCCTGTGTTGTAACACACTACAGACATTAACCTGTAATGTTTTTGCAAACAGTTTGTAATCAGGAATGGCCACTCTGAACATTTGACAGAATTTAGGGCTTTTCAAATCAGACAAGGCCTCGGTTTGGAATGACATACTCCCCTGTTGCTGGGGTAACAGAGCCGCTTTGATACACCTGAAATAAAGAGACATTATATTATTGACCAACTTACACAAAATCTAAAACTGGGTGTTGTTGTCTACATTAAGACAACTTGAACTTATTAGGCAATGATAAGTATCATTTCATTCAAATGACGGTGTTGTGCAAACACTGATATAATACATTTACAGATACATTTGCAAGTATATAAGGATACACAGGACAAGGTGTACTAATTCCAGACTAAATGGTCTTTGTCATCCCACTAGCTCAGAGTGCATGAAGGCTGAATAAATCCCACCAGCCACACACTTAGAACTCAGAAATACAAGTTTGTAAGATGTGTGTTTCTAAGGGCATATTTGAGGGCATTTTACTCATATTATTAGTTTGCACTGCCAGTTACATGTACTGGTGGAAAACCAGAAAAACATTTAAAGGGTAGTTAAGGGGGATTCTCAGTCCAATACACAACATACTGAGCCACAGTGTGACCCTCACAGACCCCACCCCCTTTCAAGTTATTACTTTAATGTACATACAATGAAACTAGGGTATGTAAACTTGCAATGTAGCAAAAAAAAGACAGATACATGTAAATGCCATGTGTATCTGTACTATCTATAGGATGCCTGTACATAAAAAGTTTTAATAACAAATAAGATAAAAAAGTGGAATGGTCAGGATGATAAAAGTACAGGCAGAGTGAGAGTCCATACAATCAGTTTTCACAGCGTGACGGGAACTCCAATTTCAGGACAAAAACAGGAGAGAATTAGCGACATGATCTTAACTTAGTTAACAGCTGTAATGTGATACACATATTCTATCTACCATAATTTATATATCTGACAAGCTATTGATTTACCCTACATATTATTCCCTCCATGTTTTAGCTATACATCACGTTCAGCTAGCATCTGTAGCTATTTACATGGCCTGCCTTTGTGGGTTTTATCCCCCCAAAATAGTTAGATAAGTTTACATAATTGCTTTTTGCTGATCATGGAGTAAACAAACTACACCCAACCAGCCTGCTCTGTCTTCATACAATTACATTGACACTCTGAGAAAAATTCATATTACAGAAAATAATCAACAACTTTTATGATGCAAATTTTAACGAAATGTAAATATAATAATGAACTACAAATATCACAAAAATTTAAAACAGTATTGACAGATACATAACAATCCCACATTAAATGGATTACCTGGATAATTCTTAAAAATAAAAATTCAGTTTGAATGTGGTATTTGAACCAAATTACAACAGTTTAAACCCTAATATGAACATGTAAAGAACTTAAATAAATAATAACAACCTTTAAACTAACTACTAAATAAGTTTATACTTATACCGACCAATAGAAAAATAAATTAATAACAAGCAGGTAAAAATACTGTCACATGGATACAGAGAAAAGATTCTATAACCAGGGTTAGACTGATCAATAGACCATTAGTTTGTGACAGTCAATAGCATATATTACATTTAAATAGTGCGCAATGATGAACTCTATGAACGTTGCAAAAAGTAATAATAAATTTATTAACAGACCAGTAACATGTGCAAATTAAAGGTCGGTGATTGTTTTGTCCGTTTCTAAACCTGCTGTCCAGTGCAAAATGATATCACTATTAACTGAGAAAATGTTCAAAGTATGACATCTCTAAAGTGGAAAATCAGGCTGACTTACACTTTACTGGATTCTGGAAATGGCAGAGCTGTTAAGTTTCGTGCCTGTTCTAAACCAATTACTAAATGACCATCCCTTGTCTCATATCTGAAGTTTGAAAAAGAGAAATGGATATACAATGAGTCTGCAATAATATGAAAAGAAAACAAATGATAGTTTATTTCTGGTCTATAAGACACATTCTCACCATGTTAATGTTATGGTAGGAGTGGTTATTACATGGACTTGAGGTGTATCATACATGATTAGAAGGTTGGGGTTTTACACCCTACTTAAGGTTATTTCACTCACATGACAGCGTGCCAGCCCACTAGGTAAAGGGAACCACCCTCAATGCTACTGGCAACAAACACAGACAAGACAGGACAAATACAGGACGTGATACAAAGACATCACAAACAGATCAGCTTCATATTGCCACTTACATGTAGCTGGTGCTATGCTTGGTTATCATCCATAACATAACCAGGGGTTCATAGAAGTCCAGTTAAACACCCTAAATGGGTAGTTAACTGGAGAATAAACTCAAGACATCATTGTAACACATGGGGTTCATAGAAGTCCAGTTAAATACCCTAAATGGGTAGTTAACTGGAAAATAAACTCTAGACATCATTGTAAACACATTATTTAAAAAAAAACTCAATTTAGACTCCATTTATAATTTTTTTAGTAAGATAAAATAAATAGTTAGGCATTAATTTTTGTCATTGAAAAGCTCAACATTTGGATGTCTATGAACCCCTAATAAGATACATAAACAGCTAGCTATCATTGAATATATATCAAGATTGATTGTTTGATTGGGGTTTAACGTTGACTCAAGGGTATATATAACAAAGGCTTTGTATTATAAGGCTTGAAATCATCACGTCTATTCAAACAAGGTAAATTTTGAAAATTCTTCTTATTTTCTTTAATGACACGGCTTAGTTAATTGCCTAACCATTGGTAAGATTAAGACATACAACATCTGCTAGAACATTGTTTATAAAAAAACTTTGAAATTGAACATTTGATTGCCATGAAGGTATACAATAGCTTTCAAAAACATACATATGAATTGAAAATAATGTCACAACAACTTATTTAGAATTTGAGTCTTTTTTGATGATGTTCATGTAACCTCACATTTTACTCTTCGACAAATACTCAGGTATATGTGGACACCCCACATTCATAAATTAACACTCTAAATAATTATTATATTCATGGAATAACCAATATTTAATAGTCAGAACCAGTACATGTGATGTACCGGTGAAGAATTAGGTCAGTTTGAGATAAGGTCACATTCCTTCAGGATACACATTACACAGTTTATTAATACTGTACATCTATTTGACAGCACATTCATTTATAAATACAATTCCCCTTATAGAAATAATTATTTATCTCTCATGCGTTTTTTTCTGCTCTACTTTCAGTGTACCTGTATGAATTACAGTACGGTTTAAGCAATGACCAGTGATTGGCCACACCTTAATACAGAGTAAACTTCTATGTTTTAACTACATGTACTACATGGATGTTTCCATTTTCTTGCAACATGTTTGATGTATGACAATCATAGATAACTCTAAGAATCCAAATGAAGCCAAGCAATATACGAATATGATACGTTTTTCATGATGGTCCCAGAATAAACAATTTTTATGAAAAAATTGAATGCAGGCCTTCTGATTTAGCACAGATCTCTCGCCTCAAATCAGAAGGCCTGAAATGTAATCCTTTCATCCACACTTTTTAAACCCTGGACACAAGACTTGGTAGAGTTATCTGTATAAATAAAGGCTATGGTTATTGTCTACATGCTAGATCTTTGTAGTATATATATTGTAAAGGAAATCTATGTGAATGTGTCAGCACATAGTAATCAATTTCCCACTTGTACTCTAATGTTTATTTTTATGTAAATATCTTACAGTGTACAATTTTAACATAACTATATAGCCATACAACCACAAGAAATTAACTTTAATATCTCTGATATTATCAACAGCATATTAGCATATCTAGATCAAATCCAATTTCTTTGATGATTTTAGTATACTATCTTGACTTGCATTCAGTAGACCCACTTCCCCTCTTTTTGTCATATTTTCTTTACAAAAGTTGCTTAAAAGATAACATCTCACCAGTCACTGACAAAACAGGGTCATGTGTGAAAAGAATAAGATGTACTGGAAGTTAAACCTTAGTCAATACATTAACCATTCAATTAGTGAACAGTCTCTCCCTGCCCATAGTTACTTTTTATTCATTTATATTTATTAATTTATAATATTTTGTATGCAGAAAATATAATGTTGAACTAGAGTATGTTTTTGTGGTCTCATCAGAATACATGTACCAAATGATAAAGACATATTAATTATGCTATTTTAGATGAGAGAGCCATTGGGGTAAATTTTATTAAAAAATTAAATAAGAACAAGCCCAGAAGGAATCCCAATAAAGTAACTTCAATGAAAATATATCTCGGTCGTTATTTGCTGTTGTCAAAATTTGTCATATCACCATATCATTGATTCATTGTACTGCAAAAAGGATAGTCAAATACTACAAATTCCTGTGGCAGAAAACAACTGCTAGCAAGTCTGCTCAACAATTTACACAGTTACAAATCGTGAAAGGTCAGATTACAAACTATTCTTTTATGGCGGTAAAATGACAAATGAAAAACAATAATGTGTTTAACAATAGACTAGTCATATACCACTGTCATAAAGTGCATAGGAGTTCACATTCCAAAACAACTTCAGAGTCATTGTAGAACTCTATAAAGACATAAGTGTCAATATCTATGAACATACATGTAGCCTACTTTTACTCCAGTCACTTGTCAGATAGGAAAAGAGAGACCTCAACTCCAAACAAATTTCTTACACATTTTTGTGAATTATTCAGATGGTTTAAAATATCAACTGACTTTAACCCCACTCAATCAATCAATCTGCACTGGTTAGCCAATACCACTATGAAACGCACCACGACGCCCAAATGTGTTGTAATTTACTAGCTCTCAAACACCTACTGGTAACCAACAATGAGAAGCCAGGACAAGACACAAGACATCACAAACACACCAGTTTCATGTTGCCCCGTAGATCTGAGAGCACTAGAGCAACAGGAAGCTCTATCTCAACTGCCAGCCAAAAATAATGCCTGTGCTAATTACAAGTGAGCAAAATGCATACAAGTGTTTCTCTCAGGCTAAGTGCTGTAGAGATCTTTTTGACTATCATCAGGCGAAAACCAGTTGATGGTCTATTCTTAAATATTATACCTCATTTGAATTTCTCCCCATCTTTGCATGTGCTTTATGTGTTCACTATTTTGCAATATACATCGTAGGCCCACAACAATATATTGGTCTGCAACCTTTTTGAGTTGCTTCCTTTAATAGTACTCTTCGATGTAAACATTGGAATACTGTTTGCGCTCTAACAGAGAAATTTGCTTTATTTATTAGTAAATAGTTAGAGAATTTTGGAAATTTGGTATAATAAAAAATAATGTAGGAGAGTTTGGGACAAATGACAGTTTATGGACTGGTCAGGCACCCACATATAACTTTTTATGGGTGACTGACCAGTCCATAAACTGTCATATGGTCTGCAGTCCCCTCCATTATTTGTTAAATTATATTCATGACTTCCAGTGAACACATCAAGACAGGTGCCGACTTTATACCAACATTATTTCCCTCTGTGCGACTTAAATCTTCAATACCAGACTGACATGTACATTGGATAAGTATATAAGGAAAACAAAAATCTTTCTTACTTTAATTTAACTTGAACTTGGGCACTTTCTAAAGACTCTAAAACTTTATCAAGATCCCCTGTTCTGAAATACAAATGAAGCAAATAATAAAATTAAATATGCAATTTAAAAATTTGCTGTGGCTTTTTCATTTACAGCATTAATAAGGAGATCAACAGCGTATCATAATTTAAAATTTAATCTATAGGAGAAATAAGATTGTTAAGAGTCAAGACTCATAGGCCTTGTTTTAATCCTACATGTTTTCCAAATGTAGGAAAAAGCAGGCATCATATTTAACACTGGTTGTTTATAAAAATTGGGGGCATGCAACAAGTACATGTTGTTAGCAAGTTTGATCAGATACGTACCTTTTTACAGAGGCCTCAAAGACCCCACTGTCTCCAGCTACAGACTCATCACTGACAGCTGCAGACACACTCCTGGTATTGCCACCTGATGTATTATTACACACACCTGAACTAGTCTCACTAATTGGACTTAAAGGAGGGTTACTAGACACCTCTGTTAAGTCCGCATACTGTGGACGATTACGTAACACAGGGTGAGTGGCAATGTCCAAACCCTCGCTCACTAAAGGTAACTGAGCCACAAAACCCACTTGGCCACTGGTAGACGCAACTGGAACTGGCTCAGGCAGTCTATTCTGTAAATTAGTTCCACCAATAGATTGGTTTTCAGCACCACCAGACACAGCAGTGTTGGTAATCACAGTGTTCAAACGCCTCTGTTTGTCCATAGCACTCATATGCTGTTCATATGTAGGGGGAGGGCAAAGGTCATATGGGGTAACAGGGGGAGATAATGAGGAGAGGGACGAATGAGGGGACAAAGATTTCATACCACTGGCCATTTCACTGGCCCTATGCTCCATCACACTTTGTAAGTAACCAGAGGTAGCCAATGAGGAAATGTCTGCATTACTAGCTATTTGTCCCTCAGGAATTGTGGCTATCACTTGTCCTTCATGAATGGGTGTAATACTATGTCCTTGTAGCAGTTTTTCCACTCGTCGGTGTAAGTCCTGCAGGTTTATTTCAGTCTCCGCTTGTTGACTATAAATGTCTGTAAAACTGAGTGAGTTGAGAGAACCCCTACTGCTGGCTGAGAGTGACCCCAGAGACCCTCGCGACGAGCCAGATGATACTGAGAGTGTGCTGCGGGAATGACTGAAAATAACCAAAACTTTAATTAAATCTAGAATATGCGTTTTCTTCTTCTTTTGGCGAGCTCATTAAGTATACACAAATTTCAAGAGACAAAAAAGTCACAATAGGTTTGGTTGATTTTGATTATTATACTCCAATGAAACTTATATCAAGATGGGCGAGTAGTATTGATAAGGAATATATCTTAAGCTGAAAGAAGTGGTAAAGGGTATTTCACTGTATGCATGGGCGTACTTCAACACTAAATAACCACACAATTGACCATGTTTCTCGAAGGTTAAATAAAGACAGTATATAGGATAGAAGAAACAATCCTGAGCCCAGACCTTCTGAAGCAACATTTATACCTTTATTATAGCTATGAATGTTGCACTTACAGGAGGGCAGATTAGTACAACAGCAAATAGCCACTCGAGCCAAATGCTTAAATGTGATGAGTTGTGCTCTGTAGAGACCAGTGCTAACCCAAGCAGCATGGCAACAATTGGAGACAATACCCATAGCAATTGGGTTTGATATTTAAAGTGCAATAAACTTATAACATCAACACTAGTTAAAGAAATTTAGCAAGGAAGCAAACCACAGATTTTGCCATGAGAGAAAACTTATTACTCAACAGCTGGCCAATACCTTTTCAGTTGAGACTCTAGATGTGTGATAAGGCGGGTTGTCTCTGTCAGTTGCTGGGTAATTGTTACTTTTTCTTCCTGTAACTTTAACCTAAAAAGTCCAAATTAAAACACATTTTTTTATTGCATTTTCAACACTAAAAGTCAACAATTTCTGAATGATAGAAAATGTCAGAAGGCATGAATACACTTTTTATATGATTCAGAATTGAAAAATTTTGACCATTTGTTTTTTGAAAGTTTCATCATTTATTGTTATATAACAATGAAAATTCACTAAAGTTTTATCTGCTGTTGTCAGATTTTTATATGAAATCACCCGTCCTTTTATTTACATCCCTGCGATTTATTGATCAGTGTTTTACGCCACATTTAATCTATGTGATGGAATTAAGAATATATTATTGCCAGATAAAACTGCATATTAACAGCATCAATAAAAGCAATTAGACCTTAGATATAAACCGGATTTACCTCTCAGCAATTTGCTTATTGGAGATTTCTCTAGCATGGTTTAAATCATGCTCAAGTTGACGAATCTGCTGCCGAATAGAATTCTTCTCTTCTTCACTACGACCTTTAGGGTCAATACTGCGTAGTTCTCGTAATAGTTGTTCTTTTTCTTGGATAAGTAGTAATCTATAATCAGAAAATGCGACAAAAGTCTGATTATTGATTTGGATTAGTCATTTGCTTGATTAGAAACGGACACCTTTAGTGACACTGAATGCCTATGTCTCATCTGTGGCCGGAGTGTAAATAAATATAAGTTGGAGTTAAAAGTTAACATCATCAAGAACAAAAAAAAATTTATTTTAATTAGATATTTTGTATAAAAATCAACACAATCATTGACAATATTTAAGAACACTAAAAGTATAATGTACTATTTGCTTTAAATCCATGAACTCAATGCCAATTCACAAATGGCAGGGCAATAAGTAAATCAGATATATATTAACAAACAGTATTGCAACTATGCGATGCTACTCAGTCAGAAGCACTAGCAAATGTCTAGATAAATTATTGTTAGAAATCTTATGAGAAACTTCACCTGTCTTTGTCAGACTCCGGCTGTCCAGGTATAAACTGATCTTCCATCTGTGCTAACCGTAACTTAAGATTAGTTAACAGCCGCTTCGATTCATCATATTGTGATCGTAACCGTGTTATCTCTGCAAGGCGGGCTCCGAATGGGATGTACTGACATGAGAAAAAGTATAAAGAGTTATATGTAAATAGTTAATTTAAACATATCAGTAAGGAAAATCATGCCAACAGTCTATACATGTATAAATGTTTTTCTATTTATATGTACACAGATGCAGTTTCAGACACGCAACTGATCGAACGATGCACCAATCAGTACGTTTCCATATTCGGATTCGCACAAAGAATTGGCCAAACCTTCACAGCCTGGCATCAGCAGGCACCATTTTTTCCAGGAGGAAGACAAAATGTATCCCTATCCATATGCTTCCCTGATAGATTGATTAATTGGTGTTTAACGCCGTGCTTAAGGGTATTTCACTTATAAAATGGCGTTGTATTCCAACAATAATGGACACTAGCACAACCATAAAATATAAGGTGTTTTGATAATGGAAAGATAATCTATCTCAGGTTTTACCTAACAAAATCAGTTTTTATACATTTGTTCTCTTCAAACGTGGACATGGCTTAAGAGTGAAAATAAATTCTACAAGAGTGACAGACTCTCTCTTCAAATCATGAGAAGCAATGAATGAAGTAAAAATCCTACCTCTCCCCTGAGGTCAGTTTGTGAGGCTGTACTCTCTGTGGGTAAGGAGAGAGTGGACACATCAGGCGATGATCCCCCTTGACTTTTGACCAGCAGAAACTCCTCCTTCAGACGTGCCAGGCACTGAAACACAAACAATAGTATTTATTTGATGGATTTTTAAAATCTTTTTATTATCACCTGTACTCCTGCTACGCTGTAATTTGACATCACCTTTTGAACATAAACTGAGACACCAACATGAATGCGTGTGCTAAAACATATAGAAACAAATTCTGAAACTGTCAGGGATAAAAGGGAAAGCAATAGGTCACATACATTAGGCAAACTTCATTAAAAACATGGCCAATTGCTTAATTTGTAAAAACAATTGAATAAAAGAAAACTATTCCTTATGTGATCCTAAGCACATCTTAAACAATTGGAGGCTAATAACTAAAGGAGTTGAATACAAGACAGGGTTATAAAGTAGGATAAATGCCAGTTAAGAGATAAAATATTAATTCAAATATCTACACTGTAGGTGTCTGACAATAGTTACGCACATCAATTTCAGTTATTCTAAGCTTGATTTTGTTGGTTTGTAGAACTGTGTCAGATTCAAAAAATTTATTTTCAAGTCACAACTGTAAAATTGTCTCCTATCACTTTCTTCAGTAAGTATAAATAAAAGTTTGGGATTTAATCAGTAGTTTCTAGTGCCAATTTGACTTTGTAGAAATGCCTGTCAAAAATATTATAGGCCCAAACAACAGCAGGTCCTAACTTTTTCATACAATCCGAGTGAAAATGAAGCCAAAAGGGACAGACCAAGTGATTAAGGCCGGATGGCTTTGAGATAGGAACCTCAACAATTTTTCCAAGAAGTTCTCTGTTAATGCTCTAGCCTTTTCATGTTAGTACGTAGTATATACATGTATATCTGTAAAACATTATGCAGACTGAAAGTATGAAAATCTTAAACACATACATTTCGAGTGAAGTTTAAAATTGCTTTGAGGAATAAACTTTGAAATCCATTGTCAGCTTATGAGCAAAGTCTCAAAACAGATCTCAAATGTGCAGAAAAGTTAAAACAGGATAAAACCAGTTACGTGCAGTATATTCTAGATTGATGACTTTGCGTATAAATAAACTGTAGAAGTGTCAAAACTATTCTATTGATGGGATGAAAGTGTTAAAATATAGAGAGATGGAAAGTTATGAAGCATACAGCCAAGCACTCAAATATTCCGGTTAAAACAACTTTAACTTTGACACAATTAAAAATATTGTGACTTCAAAAATTCATTAGATGTATTAGATAACGTTTGTCAATTTATTATCAAATGTGTGTTGTCAGTCTTCAACTATACAGTGCTTCATAAAATACAGGAATGACAAAAGCATATGGTAAAAGCTTTTACCTGTATACAAATGTATTTTTTTCCATATGAATGTAGAGAAACAAACATTGGCCTGCCTTTATTGGTGATACAACCCAGGCCCCATGATTGATAGCCAATATGCTTAAGTTTACTTCTTTATTTATCTGGAAATTATTAGAAGATTTCTTTGGATAAAAACATGGGCTGTTTTGATCTGAAGTATTTCAGTGTCTAATTGGATTCTCAGCTTTTAGAATTCCCCCCTAAAGGTAAAAGACATGTGTCTAAAAAGAAAACAGAACAGGTTTCTCCCCAGATAACAATGGATTCATTGAAGAGTTGAGGGCAGGGGGGATAACAATAGGCCATTCTATTTCAGGACACCATGCTCTAGAGGCTTTTTAACCCCTGTCTGGAAAACCTCCAATTATTTCCAACTAAATAGCATTGTTTATAAAGTAATTGTTGTCTGAAGTTTGTGAATGGCTTAAAACAGGCTATGTCAATTATAATTAAAACTTGTCCACTGGAAATTTCGTGGGAAGAAATAAGACTGAGAACACAAATTAGCAATTAAATTAAAAGGTATTGCAAAAAGCTAAACATCTTCTTAAAGTTTAGGCGTTAAATGAACATAGTATGGAAAACTACCAATGTTTGGACTAAATCCACGAGGGAAACAAAAAAGCACATGTAAATGAAATGTATATTGTTTACATTTGTTGTAGGCCATCCAAGGAAAGTGTGTGAGTCTATTTCCAGAAAAGTGATAACTAGTTTATGATAAAATGTATAAATTATGTGGTTTTGATAAGAACTGAGCTAAAAGCGTAATAGACACTGATAACAGCATACCTTGTTCCTTTCATCAGTGCGTAACTGTGTCAATACACTACATTGTTACAAAGAATTATATCTAGGGAAATAAACTTTAATTTTGACAACAGTTGATATTTAATTTAATCTTACCAAAAAAGTTATGAAAATATATGACAAGGCTGGGGAGTCCCCCGGTCCTTTGGAAAAACTTTAACATGCAGAAGATGGGGAAACTGTTCAAATTGGACACCCAGTTACTTAAAAAGTGAAGAGTAAGACTCCTCTATGAAATACACCTACACTGAAATTTGGACAAGTACAGACTGCCACTGCCACTGACAAAAACCCATCTGGAGCCCAGTACCTGTTTATACATACATGTAGCACAAGGCCTACATGTAACAATAACTACAGGGCCCAGTATAAGCTACATGTACAGTCAGGGTCCATCATAGACTTATGACACAGACCAAAAGGCACATCAGGAAAGTTTGTGAATTCCATTATTGAGGATGAGGAGATGTTGACATGATAGGAGTATCAAAGAGATATAATGCTGCACCAAACACACTGTCCAGTGGATATTACCAGGAGATACATGGGCTCCAATGCAGAACGATGAACTGTTTAACACCTGCATACTATTGCAGTGGAAAGTGTAGAGCACGACCGGATTCCCCATGTTCAAGGATGTACTTGCGCTGATAAGGGCTAATGCATAAGGGTATTTAAATTATGTGACAGTCATGTACTTCAAGATTAAATATTCATACAAACACAACCAAAAAATGTTGAGGCAACTTGAGGGTTTATGTTCTGATGGAAAATTGTTGTTCCTACAGCTAAAACAGAAGCTTGACTTTATAAACAGGCTCTAAACCGTAACATGTGATGCATTCCATATCAAAACAATGCAGTTCATGGGTGAACTTTAGAACTTCGCTCTCACAAAGGCAGACTTAAAAAACTGTTAAATTTAAATAAAAAGCTTAGTGAGCTTACCAAGAAGGAATTTTGTTTTAGATATATTAGTTCATGCATACTTTCTGAAAACAAAGATTAAGTTAACTTTATAGCAACAAAGTTCAACCAAACGGTGGAACCAATGTGTAAATGGTCTGTAGGCAAAATGTTCTTTCACACCCCACAACATAAATATAATTCAAAACATATTGTCCATCACCAAAGGGCTAATAGCAAATATTAACTATAGACTGATAGATTTGGTTTGGGCATAGATTCTACACTTCAATAGATGCTGCATAAATATGTTATTGTATAAAAATGTATATTTCTACTAATTAATCACACTGGCACAGGGATGATAACTTATTGAAACCAATGAATCATCTCCTGTTCTAGACACAACTTTCTAAATAGAAGTTGTTTTGGGTAACCTAGACATCTTGAAAGGTAAGGGAGTCTAATGCCCATGAACATGGTAAAGAAAGTATGTGATAAATATGTAGCAAACAAGATAGTCGGCATGGGTTACGAATAAATCAACCTACAAACTGGTATTTCAAAGAAATAGATTCAAAAGAAAGTTTTGCCACATATAATAAGGCCTTTAGATTTTAGTTTCTCTTGTATGCTACATGTTAAATGGGCCTTTTTGAGAAGAGGAGTAGCCATTTTAGGTTTTGATATTCCTGTATAGAAATTGATGACATATACCACATTTTCTAAATCACAGTTCAAAATGTCAACATTATAATAAACATTTTTAGTTTATTGCCCAACAAAGGTGGTTTTATCTGACATATTACCCACAAACCTGTGGATTTAGGTGTCACAGGTATGTGAGAAAAAGCAGAAACAAGAGATACAAGTTGCTAGAGATATATCTATAAATACTTATGTCACTGAAACAACAGGAGATTCAAGACCCTGAGAAAATGCGGACTGAGCAGTTTTGACAGTGTCTCTCCAACAGATATAGAGGTAAATACCACACAGGACATAACATAACTGCCCACAATACAACATTACCATAACAATGCATCAGCTATATAATTGAGAATACTGAACACATTCTCTGGGATCTACACAAGCACTAAAGCCTATAAATAGACAGATATATCAGACACAATGTAGTGAACAGAAGGAATGTCAAACTGAAGTTTGTTTGTTTGATTGGAGTTTAATGCCGTATTTAAGGTTATTTCACTCACAGGATGGAGTGCCAGCACAATGGGTGTAGGAAGCCACCCTTGACATCACTGGCAACAAACAAAGACAAGACCGGACAAATCTGTTTCTTTTTTTTCAGCCAATCATAGGACAATACAAAGACATAATAAACAGATCGTCTTCCTGTTCCTCTTTAGCTCTGAGAGCACCGGGGCACCAGGAAGCTCAGTACAACCACCAGCTGCAAAACTGAAGAATTTATTTCTTTTGGAGAAACTGCAAATAACAAGTGAAGACATGAGACAACTCTAGCCAGTAAGATTTCTCAACAGGAGTACATTCTGTCTTCAGAAGTTACAGGTAGTTTCACATATATTACAAACTACTTCTTCTCAGAGAGTTATTAGATAGGCAAAGTTGATGTAGTCTATCAATCTTTTTGGAGATTGGTATGTGATGGCTAAAATGAGGTCAATTCCTGCTCTAGGGCCCTTCATCAGGTCAGGTCATGGGGCTACCAGCCATGCATACCAATATAATTACCCCTTGAAACACAGAGCCAGTCAGCCTGCCAGAACATTCTACTCATATACAGGTTAGTGAAGGGTTAATATGACAAAAGACATTTATCAAAGAACAGCTGCCATACATGTACAAAATCTAGATTTGGAGTCTGTATCATACCGGAATAAATCTATTAAATGTAAAAAAAAACAACATAGAAAACATGTACTTTTGGAGCTTAATTAAAACCTATCAAGATAAAATAAGAAAATGTAGATATATGTAATAGCAAACCAGAGAAATATAAAATTTATTTAATAGAAGACATGATTTAAGTTAATAAATTTAATTAAGTAAATAGATGAAAAAGAAAACAAAAACAATCTGAGTAGCTAGCAGATCCACCACTAAAGGCTTTTTTAAAAAAATATGCTCACAATCCCAGCCAAATCACATTTTCCTAATATATTTAAGAGCGGTTATTTCCTTCAAAGAGCCAATTAATAAAGGCTATGGCGTTTATCGCTGTATTGGTGCAATATGCAATGTCAGCCATATGTTTTGTGGTATTAAATGAAAAAGCAAAGATTGAAGTTAATATCTGAATTAGAGTGATGGTCATTTTGGTTTGCGGAATTAGGTGAAATGCAATCCCATCTGTTTTATAACTGTAGGAAACTATTTTCCAAGCTTGAAATAAGTCTTTTTTCTCAAGCCTTGTGTTCTCAACACATACAGACGTAAATATTGCCAAATTAATCAATAGTGGCCTCCCTTTTTTTTTGTTAATTTAATGATTTTCTTACTAATTCATCATCTTACTGAGTGGAGTCAAAGAATTTGTTCTCAAATCATCATGTTTACAGCACATAAGTGCCAATATTACAAAATTATGCAATGGCGACATTTAGCAGTCATATTGTTTTGCTTAACTTGGGAGAAATGAAATCCTATCCTTTGTCTTTAATATTGGGAGAAAGATACAGTACAAGTTTAAAGTTTTTCAGGGAATTTGTTCTCAAAGTATCATGTTTACAACACATAATGGTGAATATTGACAAATTATGCGATTTGTTTTAGGCATTTTGATGAAATGCAATCTTATCCTATGTTTTAGTAGTAGATTCAAATTGATCTGTGAATTTGATCTCAAGTTATAATGTTCACAACACATAGGCATTAAATTTGTAAAACTTATGCAATGGTAGCCATTTTGATTAACGAAATTTGATGAAATGCAATCCCATCTGTTGTCTTAATAATAGAAGGCTATATTTCAAGTTAATCTGGGAATTTGTACCAGAGTTATCGTGTTCACAACATATACAGACATGAATGTTGTAAAAATATGCAATGGCAGCCATCTTGTTTTCCGGAATTTGGTGAAATTCAATCCCATCCAGTGTCTTAAAGGCAGAAAGCTACATGTATATTCATAGTTTAACATTAATCCGTGTATTTTTTTTCTACTTATCGCGTTCACGATTTTTCCAAAAATATGTCATAATGGCTATTTTGTTATATGCAATTTGGTGAAATGCAATAACATCCGTCGTCTTAACCAAAGGAAGCTACGTACCATCTTTGAAATTTGTTTTTAAGCTAGTGTGTTCACAAACATTTGTGACAGAAGAATGGATGGACGCCGAGTAGCATATCTAAGTCCTCGCCTACCACTAGTGGTGGACAAAAAAACATCACAATGTATGTACATACATGTATACTGTTGCAGCAAAGTCAAAAATAACATTTTATATTTTCACACCAGAAAAACATGTTACACAAATAACAAACAATAACCACTTTCTTCGTTTTTTCCATCCAAATCAGGACAAACACAGAAAAAAATCTAAAACAATCATATTTCTTCTATGCCTCCCTTTTTTTCTCCAATTTTTATAGTTAAGAAGCTCGTCCTCAATGAAGACTATATTGACTATGAATAGGGGCTATGTATTACAGAACTACATAATGTAACAAGTGAGTCATAATCCAGGGCTCCCAAACAATCCAGTGTTTACCTCTGCCTAGATATGACCCCACCGCCCCAGACAACTTTCACACACTTATACCAGCCCTTACAGGTACTGACAGTTACCCAGCTATTTACATTCTTTTTTAATTAAGGACATTTGTTCTAAGCGGGCAGGGGAAACCGCCTTGTAAAGGCGATCTTTATGGCTAAACTGTTATTGTAGAATGCTTCATTACACAGGGCTATTGGCAGAGACAGAATATTCGGGACACGACTCCGCTCAACTGCCAGAATGAAAAGCTACAATTAGCTTAATGAGGCAATTGAAGCATTCCTAATAATAAATACATTGCCCGCATACCTGTGAAAATTACACAGGTCTATGATTTCCAGATTGTTTTTCTAGCTGTACCTTATGCACCTCTCTCTGCCGTAGGTTTGGTGGTAGAGTTTATACAAGTTCACCATGACATTTCTCAGTCCCCTCTCAACTTAACACATTCCTTCATAGTTTTATGCATACTCAAACACAACCAGCCATTACAACTTTACCTAAATTGTTTGTTTGTTTATTCAGCCATAAAATGTGCAATGTGGTCTGGCGGTATTCCTAAAGTGTGCTTTCGTTGTTGTCAAAACAGAATTCCTTAAAAGGACAAAACAGACCATCAGACAATAGCTGCATGGCACCGACACATTAAAACTATAAACATAAAGCGCTGCAAAGCAAGGTTTTAATTTCCCCAAGTTAAACTTCAAACTTACTGTCCATAGAAGTTTTAATTTCAGGTAAAACACAAAAATGAAGAGGCACAAGAATGGAACTTGTACATGTTCTATCTGAATCTAAAATATTAACAATATATACAGATAAATCTTATCAGGGTATACAGAGCTGAATATATCTCAAATGTGTTCTTCTTCATATGTTGGTGTAAGTATGGATTGTTTGTTCGATTGGGATTACACATGGTACTTAAGGTTATTTCACTCATATGACAGACCATTCCAATGGATGCAGGAAATCACATCCAACACCACTGGCAATATCCAAAGACAACATAGGACAATCACAAGACATAATACAATGACACCAAAAACAGATTGGCTTCTTGCTGCCACTTAACTCTTGGAGCACCAGGACAACAGGAAGCTCCCTGCAACTGGCTGCGGTGCAAATGGTAGAGTTTTTTGCATCACAATACTAAAACTAGCCTAGAAAGTAACTAAGTAATATGAAACATGGAGCAGAAGTCACAAGGCAAGCATTTCTATCTATCGGAGTACTTCTTTGACACAGAGTGATAAAGTTTATTGTTTTTATCCAAAAGTCAAGATGACACCAAAGTGTGGTCAACATCAGCAGAATGTTACAACTTTACCTGCATCAGATCCTGTTTTTCCTTCTCGCCTGTGTGGAGATATTTCTGTATTTGTCGTATTTCCTCCATGATGGCCCTGGCTTCACATAAGCTATAACCGCCATTCAAACCAGATACCTTCTCATCAACTCTGAAAAAAATAAACACATTGAAACCATATTACAGTAAATGTAGATGTACACAGCTCTGAGTGAATTTTTATGCATCACAAAAAAATAGATGAACACATGATATATTCTCAAACATAACTGACATCTGGTTGGAATCAAATTGATGATGGCTTATGTTATTCCTTTAAGACATGTATCAATAGTAATAAATATCTGGTGGGATTCACCTAATACTAGCTGCAAAACTACATGAATGCGCCAACATATGATGTATATAGAAATACTGGACTGTATTTTTATTTTTTATTAATAGTACATAATTTGTTTGTCTATATTTGAATTAAGGTACAGTCAAAGGTATTGATCTTAAATCCTTGAATAATATGTTTAACTAGTGACCTAAAGTGTTAATATAACCACATAAACATATATAGAATTTGTATAATATCGGTTGATGTCAGCCTAACAACAAAACACATACTGTGCTAAAGTTTCTAATCCTTCTTGTTTATACTGCATTTCAGTTCGTATTTGTTCTAATTCTCGTTTGAGTCTGGCCACTCTGTTATGAGCATCTTCAACATCCATCTTTAATAAATCTGGGTCATATTTTGTACTTCCTACACTGGAACTCGAATTCACTGCAAGAAAGTAAATAAAGATAAATTAAATAATTACATAACTAACACAAAAAAAATTTGAATTAAAGAAAAATCACATGGGCTATATTTGGATAATAAACTTGAGTGTTACATTATACCTTCAATCAGAAAACTTCTACGTTACAGGGATCAAGGCATGATAGAATTGTATACTGTATATCTCTCAAGATCAGACCAATGTGTAGTAAAGATTTTCAATGCAAAACAAAAGAAAAGAATATTCCCCTCAAGTGGGGACCGCGTCAATATACAGATGTAGCTGATATAAGAAATTAGGAAAGATTTATAATTTTAAGTTCAGTTTTTTTGCTTACAGCTTGTTCTTGATGATTTCCATCCTGCTAAAGTATCTCTTAGGTGTTGAGACTCAGCCTGGGCCAACTGTAATCTCTGCTCTTTCACCGTAAATATCTCTTGTTTGGCCTAAAATCATACAAGTACATAAATGTTAGCGTCAATTATCTCTGACATTCAGTACAAGCAATTGTCAAATAAACTTATGTCATATATTAAGGAATGATTGATTGGTTGATAAATGCTGTGCTAAAGGATATTTTATTTGTATGACAACGATGTACTACCAACTGTAAATAACCTCTCTAGGAAAACCATCAAATGTGAAGTGTTTTGCTCTGTTTTTATGTTCATACATTGTGTTGTAAAAGCCATCGAAAAAAGACAGCCCTTTAATAGCCAGAGGGCACCACATATTAATGAATCTAAAACCAAGTCAATAAATTTAAACTTGCTGCCCATTTCAATCTTAATGATGATTATTAATAATCAGAAATAATTTCCAATAAGGATACAATTATGAAAAGCTAAAATGACCACAAATTATGCACAATATAGCACAAAGTACATGTATAATGCAACATCCTCGGGTTTAGTTTTATTCTGAACTGTTCAACTATACAGCTGAGAATGTGACTTTAATACATCTCATTCAGTCTCCAAGCCTATTATGTTGTACAATGATTGGTTACTTCTGTTCAGGTGTCAACTGAATATAACATAAATATATACAACACATGTGTGTAAATTGATTCCACCTGCTACCAGGTAGATCTACTGACCCAGTTGTCGATTTCATTTCCAGGTGAGTTATTGACCACTAGCTTTTCAGGTAACAAAAGTTATGCTGGGGAAGGTGTTATTGCCAAGTGTTCTATATACAACTTCAATACATCAAAGGTGAGTACTTCAATAGCATCAGTAGTTCAGACCTCACCTCTTGACAGTCTTATTACAACCAGCTCCTGAACACAGACCACTTTCCTTTTATCCATACCTTTGTCACTTCCTCTACAAGGCAGTACAATTACCCTCTAAGCTCACAACAAAATTCCCCAATGACTGCATTTTAATGAACCTAATGAACTTCAAAGGAAGTTCAAAATTTGCCTGCATAAATCTGTATATATGTGTACTGGGAATGTTAGAAGTAAAACCCTTTTAGAACTTTGCAATTACTGTATTTGTTTGGAAAAGAATTTTATTAAACAGCTACTTTCATTACCCAGTAGCTCTGTCCACTTAAAAATACATTAACAAAATGCAACTAAAACCTTTTCATAATATAGCATTGACAAAACAGAGGTTTTAGCCCTTAAATGACACCACACCTTATATTCAAAATGAAAAAGACTTTTGGTCTACAAAGTTTTCAAGTACAAACTTGAGTAACTCTTACACAAAGCAGACAGCACTTTTGAAGAGATAACTTCTGAACAAGTACCTGTACATTCTGTCCGTTACACATAGAATTTTCACAAATGAATCTCATAAGTACACTAAGTAGAGAAGTTTGCAGGTTAATGACACTGAACAGCCAGGACAGATTTTCTAAAATATTCTTTCACTAAAAGTCTATAAAAATTAGTAATAAAAAAAAAGGTTATGTTTTTTGTAAAAAAAAAAAACTATCGCCTATGTATTTCTTTTTACATGTAGGAATCTTCAGCATATTGGTAGATTTGCTGACAGATGAGCTTGTGTTGTGCCTAAAGCCAATAACTAATACGGTCAATCCTGTTACATTTGGTATTATTTGTTTCCCTATTGTCAGTTGTATCAAGCAATTAGTCTACTCAAATAGAGACTTCACATGGCAGCCAGTCGTAAAGCCTGGCATAGCTATAAGGAATTTCAACGATCTTAATTTGGGGTTTGGCAGGGTGTCACGCAACCAGGTGCCTCTTTTATTCAAAATAGCTGTCAACAACTCAAACAATTATCTATCAAGGATAATTGAAAAGCCAGTCTGCAGTTTGCAGCAGAGATCAGGAAATTTTTACTTATTTTTATATCTAACAGGGAAATTGTCAAGAACGTTCAATGGTTTTTTCCCCCTTATATTGTTAACTTTAGCAAATTTTTGTAAAAATTAAAAGGTTTTATACTTTACAGTGTTTAGATATGGATTCAAAGTTGCTTAACTAAATATGGCAACATAGCTGGTTTCCTTGTTTGGTTGGGGTTTGACATTGTAAACTTACTCAAGAGTATTTCACTTTAATGACGACGGATTGTCCACTTCTCACTCGCATTACTTATATGTGGTTGAATCACAAGAGGAAACCTTTTACAAACAACACCTGTGATTATCAGTGATAACATTGAGTAACTCCCTCATATACGTAAGACCGACATGGAGGACTAAAGCCTTTGACCAGTACTTGAATGAAAGATCAGTCATCTGGGACCTAGCCACTGACCCACAGCAGTGCCCCTAAGCATAGCATCCAAGAAACACAAAATAATGCTGTACATGTAAGTCTATGTGGTTTTCCTATTCAGGAAAACATACCACATTACACCCTAGCTGTCAACTTTGGGGATATAAACAATGACTTGAAACAATCCCAAATGAACAGCAAAGTATCTCAGGTGACATATTAATGGATCAGGTTTACCATTGATAAATCTCAGGTTGTGAATGTTTACCCCAATAGAAGACAGGATCAAGAGTATCTTAATCCACTAATAGACTAGTCAACATTTGATAGCCTAGCAGGAGGTCTTATTTATGTACTATCACATCAACAAATATAATGACCAGGCAATCCCAGCAACCACGCCATAAATAAAGTTTTTAATATTTAAACACCTCAGGCAGCCCTCACATAAACAAGGTATAAGAAAGGTGTTCTGCTGCTTTCAAAAATCTGTTAAATGTATGATATTTGTATTTTCCTTACCTCTAAATCATCTTGTGCTATAACCATGTAGTCTCTGAGCATGGCTTCCTGCTGTTTCTTCCATTCTAATCTCGGGTCTTCAAGCTGGTTAGTTTCTGTAATTAAAATGAACAAAACAATAAGCTTAACATGGATAAACTTACATGTAAATAAGAAATCAAGAATACAGATAATGTGAATTTATAGCATCAAATGTAGACTGAACCTGGGAGTGACATGTATGCAAGGGCTTAGGCAGATGGGTGTCCACTCGTCCTTTGGATACCCTGCATTGGAAAAAATACCTCATTTGGACACACTGTTTTAAGAAACTTTTATATGCAGGAGATAAGGAAACTGTAAAAATTAGACACCCAGTTACTTAAAAAGTGAAGCAAAATGACCATTTTGGACACCATACTTTGGATTTCTGGCTAAACCTCTGAATGTATACTAATTTGTTACTTGTTTCTGCCACACACATGTGGAAAATATAATTATGAAAGGAGTTACATGTACTTAATAGTGTTGCTGAACAATTCTCTGAAACAAAGAACATGATTCCACTTGAACTTTGATTCATATTATGAGTTTTTATAGGTGAAACTACAAACTCGAATGCAAGATAGCCATTCACCCAGTCATCTGTTTTTGGACAACATACTGCCAGTAAATAAACAAGGACCAAGTACAATCTTAATTTTAAAGTTGTAATCTTTGATCAAATAGAGAACAAAATCATTCTTCAAAAATTCATAAATGATAAATGTACTTAATTATATTTTTATTGTAGAGAAAGACAATTTTTAATGTTTTATTTAGACAAAATAGAATTGACCAATATATTAAAGATACATGGTGAGAGAATCCAAGAAGATTCATACTCTGGTATTCACATTTTAATAATATACTTCAGACATTTCTAACATTAATACGCATTAAGTTGAATGGCAGTATTACAATTGCACTTGGTGACCAAATATCAAGACCTTCCAGAAGCCAGAAAACAAATGAGTTAACTGGAAATACCATGCCATTTAGAGAAGACAAACTGTGAAAGGATAATGATATCAGGTCGATGTAACTGGTGACATTTCACATACAAGTAACTGACATTTCATATCGGCATTATACATTCTCCGCGCGATCCAAAACAGCTTTCATTATACAGGACAATCAGGACATCTTAGTACATGTAACTTTTCCATTATGAACAGGAATCATGTATAATTTATCAAAGGACAGTTTCACACAGCTTCTGCGGTCAATTTGGTTCATCAAAACTTGCGTGCATCTAAAATATTCTGTGGCGAATTAATGTTTATTAGTTCAGATTCTTATTAAAAACAGTTGTTAAAATCAAGAAAAAAAGAGGACTGATCAATTCAGGAAAGGAACTGGACACATTTTCTAGAAACTCTTCAGCTATGCAAAGTTTGTTTTAAAGACAAAATACAAGTATATGTTGCGCTTACTATTTGTCACATTTATTACACTCCAGGAATAATCGAAAGGCAGAAAAAGACCATTATAGTCACTGATAGGTAACAATGACAAAGACACAAGATTATATACAGTATCAGTTGATGCAGATAAGAGTGCAATCAGACAAGCTGTTCAACTCTGCAGGTCACAGAGAGCTTCACAACTGTCATCTCAACTCAACATGTATTCAATACTGGCCGTCATGGTATTTACACTTTATGTAAGCTAAGATCACTTTGTGAAATGGAGACTCCAAGGAAAAAAACAACAAAAAAGACTACATGTTGTGGCAGTTGCCCCACGCATTGTTGACGTAAAGGCATGATTTAAAGAGGATCAAGCAAACACCTGCTCTTTCATTTGAAATTTGACTGACTACATGTAGGTTTCATTAAGAAATCACATTACTTATTACATTCATCAGAAACGTTTGCTTGAATATATATTGTTGATGTTGTTTGAATATATTAGGTTTCTAAAATTTATAAATTCATGACAGGATCCAAAAGCTGTTGATGAATAAAATCAGTTAATCTTGCTGCTAGTTTTATATCAAAATGAATGAAATCCAGATGATTTGGGGACATCTACACCAGGAATGTCACTAGTCTCCTGAGCTATTTTCATAGAGAATTAAGCTGAAATATTCAGTTGTTCAAACTGGCAAAATATGATATGCCAGATAACCTATCTAATCATCAGATATATGTATATAGATGTGTGTGTCTGACAATCTGTAAAACCAATAGATTAACAAATCAATGTACATGGTTGTTGACACCTTACAACACTAACCAATCAATCAGAAAGGCCAAGGGTATTTAATAATCATAGTGATCAACACCTACATGTATGACCACACAGCTGACAGGTCAAAATAGATGCAAGTACATGGGAGTCTGACGGAAGGTCTCAACTTCATAAGAAGTATTATAACAATACACAACATCCTGTAATCAAATTAATTCATATTGCTGTATACACATTTGAAGGGCTGGTTTCCCGTTATCACCTTCAATGTCAGCTGGGGGCTAAAAGTGAAAGCACTTAATATGAAACTGCATTGCAAACGGTTTTATCCAAACAAATGCAAAAATAATTTAATAATAAAGAAGTGTGACATTACAATACACAACCGGATATTCAAATATATGTAAGCTACATGTAGAGAAAAACATTGAAGTGAAAAAATTGTTTTTCACCCTTAGGATAGTCATCAAATTTGATTCCAGTGTAAAGGAGGTAGTGTAGTGTAAACAAACCTGGGGGCAGCCCTATAAAGAAGATCTGAAAGCTCTATAGAAATGAATGATAAGAGAGCTATGATTTAGGTGGGGTCATGACCTCCTCTCTGTCAGTTAGACACTGGTAGGGAGACCCACTCACTGATGGTATGCCTGGTATTTAACAACTCTAACACTTCAAAACTGATAGCACATGACAGCTACCTGCTAACACATAGGATCTACATTTAGATATCCTATAAGCTATACAGAGAAATAGGTTTCCATTATTATTATTAAGGTGAGGCATAGCTAGTCACATCAGATTAACACAATCATCTGTATGTGAAGTCAAAAGATAAAAAAAAAGACTTCTCCTCTGAGTTCATGTGTGAAACTTCAAATATGACATACATGTATTTAAACAATATGAAGCCAATACATGTAGCGGATTACTTAAACACATGTATATCGCTTTGCTAGTTAACCTAGTTTCTTTTCAAACTTAACCATCACACAGTTATTTAATTTACATGTATAAAGCTGAGTGGCCACGTCATAGTTTAATACGGGAGACATAATCAGATAGCTTCCATGGTCCCTCGAAAATTTGGATCCGCCATAATGTTTTCCGTTCTGAATTCTGTATCACAGCAATTCTAACTTTATTGAGAGAGATACATGTATGATCTTGATTGTTTGACAACACTGTTTAGGATAACCAGAAAGTAGTAAGATAGACACCCACACTGGGTAAAAATATTATACATGTTACTTGGCCTATATGTTAATTGCATGTAATGTATATGGTGGAGGCAAGCAAATTTTTCTCTCTTCATTTATTCAAAATATATATAATAGTAATGGTGCCTGCAGGTTACACAGATGGAAATCACTGCAATAAATAATATTAGTATTCTCTGACAAGCTCATGCCTATGATTGATCAATTTGTACTTGACGAAAGTGAGAAATCTATCAGGTCATCAGCTTATTTGCTTAGTTACTACAAAAAGTTTTGCTTGTTTAGTTGACTTGGGTTTAATGCTGTATGTACGGTTATTTCACTCGGGTGACGGCGTGCCACCCACTGGACGAAAAAACCACCCTCGCCACCACTGGCAACAAAGAAAGACAACACAGGCCAATCACAGGACACAATACAAAGATATCTCAAACAGATCGGCTTCATGTTGCCCCTTAGCTCAGAGAGGACCAGGGCAACAGAAAGCTCATGCCCAACCATCCGCACAAAATCTGTGTGTATCACACAGGCAGTACTCACTTGCAGTATTTCACTCATCTGACATGATGTACTGTACTGCCAACATTAAATAGCAACGCAACCAATAGCATAAACTATTACATATCTAGAGGGTTCCAATCTTTGGTCTCCAGTGCTAACAACATGAATAACAAGCTGAATAACTAGAAGGTCCATCACGAATGGCTTTTTTTGAAAAAATATGCTCATTATCCCAGTCAAATCACCTTTTCCTACTTTTGTTTAAGAACTATTTTTTTTTCTTCAAAGAGCCAAAGAGTAAAAGTT
>JAQQZZ010156456.1:0-12290 GCA_030265115.1 Mopalia vespertina | reverse complement strand
TTCTTTTTCTCTTTTAAAACTACAAGAATTAAGATCGATCAATCAAATTTACGGAACCAATTTCATTGTCAGAATTGCCTGAGATAGCGGTACGTACCATACATAGGTATTTATTGATGATAAATTATTTTCGGGCAAATGATACATTTGTCGGGCAAAAAATAGTCTCCCCTCCCCCCCTAAAATACACCCTCCCCTACGCCTATGATGTCCTCCTGCAAGACTCAATTTAGGAATATGATGTAATATTTAACCTAAGTTACAAACACAGTGTAGTGTCCTCCTGCAAAGCTCAATTTAGGAATATGATGTAATATTTAAAATAAGTTACGAACACAGTGTAGTGTCCACCTGCAAAACTCAATTTAGGAATATGATGAAATATTTAAAGTAAGTGAACACAGTGTAGTGTACTCATGCAAAACTCAATTGACGAATATGATGTAATATTTAAAATAAGTTACGAACACAGTGTAGTGTCCACCTGCAACACTCAATTTAGGAATATGATGTAATATTTAAAGTAAGTGAACACAGTGTAGTGTACTCATGCAAAACTCAAGTCAGGAATATGATGTAATATTTAAAGTAAGTAGCGAACAGTGTAGTGTCCACCTGCAAAACTCAATTGACGAATATGATGTAAAGTTCAAGGTAAGTTACGAACACAGTGTAATGTCCTCATGCAAAACTCAATTTAGGAATATGATGCAATATTTAAAGTAAGTAACGAACAGTGTAGTGTCCTCCTGCAAAACTCAATTGACGATGTACAATGTTAATGTCCAAGGTAAGTTACGAACACAGTGTAGTGTCCTCCTGCACAACTCGATTAAGGAATATGATGTAATAGTTAACCTAAGTGACGAACACAGTGTAGTGTCCTCCTGCAAAACTCAATTTAAGAATATGATGTAATATTTAACCTAAGTGACGAACACAGTGTAGTGTACTCATGCAAAACTCAATTTAGGAATATGATGTTATTTTTTTGTATCTACTCTCTGTCTGAAGCTAAAAAAAAGAACAAAAAACCCACCATAAGCCCCCACTAAGAAGAGTTTCTTTGTTGAATCAATCGTATCCCTGACCACTGTTCGTCGACACCAATTCCGAACAATATAATGTTACATAATAATGATGTTCTTGTGGACACATCTGACAGGCAGGTCAATGTTATACGAGAAACCCTTTGCCGTCTGCTTAAAACAGTTGATTATATAGACATTATTACACAGGCAAAGTTGAATACCATAAATATTGCTTAGTGAATGAATGAAATAATAATGCACATTAAGTAGAGCCTGCATATCATTCATGAGAGCAATGTTTATGGTATTCAAAATAACTTCACTGTTCAGAATGAGACTGTCATAACTATAAACTATAGATTATTAAGTGGCTTTCGAATGTTCCGTAACTCTACACGAAGGAAGGCATACCTCGCAGCGACTAATATGCTACATGCTACGTTTTCTTGTTCCTTTTACACGATGCTTACATATCAAACATGGACTGAGTTGATAAATAAAAAAAAACCCAACTGACATAATTAGGGTTTTCTTTGTATTGTAACAAGCATCCACTATGCTGATGAAATAGTTTACAGGCAGTTAAATTATTCTGTGATTGGTGGCTCCATTCAAAATAATGACATGCACCACAGTCTGTATAACCACTTGTGATTGGCTAATATCCTAGCACGTGAAATATTTATTCATAAACATTGTATACTATAACCACTGTGTGTATAATAAAATGACATGAATTAATTGTAAGACCCTTGTGAACTTATTTGAGATTTGCAAAGAGACAAAACGAACCCCGATTGTTAAATTTAGGTTAATTGTCAGAAAAGCTAAAACATATTGAGACAAATAACAAAACAGGTTTCCTCAACACAATTATCAGTTTAATATATGATAGGTTAATAGCATACAGAATTGGCAACAGCTTTACCAACACTGTTTCTTTTCTAGTCTGGTTAGGTCATACAATTGCCTATGTACAACAGATATTGCCATGTATCAAATTAAGACGATTGTTTCTTTTGTGCTTATTTTCCAAATTTTAATGCTTTTATAATCAGATTGAAGAACAACACGGTAAAATCTATGAACCAATATGTCAAAGTTTCTATGTGCACGTCCTTACTTGTCTTCAATATCTACAGATTGGGGAGATATTACGAAGTCCGTTTATGAAGTTTATGAATTATGTGTGTTCTTACACGGGGTTCCTGTTGCTGCTCTTCCTGGAAACAACTCAGACCACAGCTTACACCTTGGAGCCTGACGTGAAGGGGACGACTGCATCCACTGTCACACAGGCTGGACACACACATGTGAAGAGCCTGAATTTGTTTCAAGAAGGACAGGAGGGCATCGTCAATACACTTATTATGTTCTATGTCGTAGGTATGTACAAGACCATATGTGTACAGATATGATAAGATGTATTATAAAATAAACAATACTTGATACCAGATATGAAATGGCCACTAGATTGCCTAAAATGAACTATAGACTAATTACGAAAATGGGATTGTAAAAATCTTGTACTGTGACCAATGAAAATGGCCTATATTGATTCTTGTACTATTGTTTATAGTACTGTTTAGTATATGAGAAGACAATATCATTTCTGAGACTTGGATTATTGTGTTGGTGTTGGGATATAGGAATATAGGGTGTTGTTTATTCGTTTGTTGTTTACTTCGTGGTTTCTGTTTTAATCAAGAGTATTTCATTGTACATGGACTTAGCATTGCCGACGCGCAGAAAAAAAACAAACTGCGATGAAACCTTGTCAACCTCTGGGCTGTTTCTTAAGACACGGTAACGTTCTCTCGTGCACACAGATCAGCAAGAGGAGATCGGTTTTAGACACATGATGTTAATAAGATTTTTTAACCGAATATTCTAGAGATATGTACGAGGTTGTATTTTCCTAGACTTTCTTTGGAATTACATGTATTGTAAAACTTCCATTTGGTGATAAGTGTATCGCTATATTGTAGATTGTCTATCTACCTGTTACAGGTATGTTCTGGGCAGAATGTAAACAGCTGCTGATTGAAGGTGTACGGGATTATTTTTCTCAAATATGGAACTTTATGGACATCGCCATGTTAGCCCTCTACACTGCGTCCTTCTCTATACAAGCTGTCGTCCATACTAAGGCATCGGCTCTGGGGGATTTCGACAAGCGTAACTATGTCACGATGTCGCCAGGTAATGTTATTTTGTAATAATGTAATCATGTCGAGTCGACGAGAATCCCCATGTTACCATGGTGCAAGGTTATGTCAAAATTAATCACTTTATTACAATGTGACCAGGTGAGGTTACTGTGTTACAATGCCATCAGGTAAGTCAGCAAGAGACACCATGTTACCAGGGTGCCAGGTTATGTCCAATATAATCACTTTGTTCCAATGTCACCAGGTGCTGTTGCTTTATAACAATGTTGTCAGGTCGAGTCAGCAACAGACCCCATTTTACCATGGTGCCAGGTTATGTCCAAAATAACCACTTTGTTACAATGTCACCAGGAGGTGTTACTTTATAACAATGTTGTCAGGTCGAGTCAAAAACAGACCCCATTTTACAATGGCGTCAGGTTATGTCTTAAATAGTCACAATGTCGCCATATAATGTTACTTTGTTTCAAGTCAGGGAGAGTCGGAGCCAGCCATTATGTTGCGTCGTTACTAGATTATGTCAAGAAGAGTTAATGGGTTATATTATCAACAGATAATGTATAAAATATGTGACAATGTCACATGGTAGACTCGCTGGATAACACCCGACAAGTAATATGGATAATTATCAACCTGCCGACAATATTCACTATTTTAAGACATTGGTAGGTAGAGTTGTCCATGGCTACATTTTCAAAGTACCATCAGATAATTGCAGCAAGAGTCACTACAATATGCAATATGATCGTGTAATTTTTCCAACCAAGTTCGATCAACGTAACAATGTGTCCTGGTGATATGTTGACTATACCTTTATGTGTATTTTTCACACACTTTATATAGTTAAGAGGGCATGTCAATGCAATATATATATAGCTCAACATCTGTAAAATAGCAGAAAGATTTCCACGTCCTTCTTGCTCTATTATTAGGCCTAGGTCACATTTGGTTGCATTTTAGAAATCCATGACTTCAGTAATGTATACCAAATGATTAAATTATGACAATTAATGTAAGTCCTGACAAACCAGGCAACTGTACATTCAATTGTTCAGCCCAACCATGTACTGGTCTATTAATGTAATTGATGCTCTAGATGTTAGCCATCCTAAACCAAGGAAAATAACTGAAATAACCGCTTCACATGATCTGTGAAGATGTTTCTCATTCTAAACCCAGACCATGACTGAAATAACCGCTTCACATGATCTGTGTAGATGTTTCTCATTCTAAACCCAGACCATGACTGAAATAACCACTTCACATGATCTGTGTAGATGTTTCTCATTCTAAACCCAGATCATGACTGAAATAACCGCTTCACATGATCTGTGTAGATGTTTCCCATTCTAAGCCCAGACAATGACTGAAATAACCGCTTCACATGATCTGTGTAGATGTTTCCCATTCTAAACCCAAACCATGACTGAAGTAACCGCTTCATATGATCTGTGTAGATGTTTCCCATGCTAAGCCCAGACCATGACTGAAATAACCACTTCACATGATCTGTGAAGATGTTTCCCATTCTAAACCCAGACCATGACTGAAATAACCGCTTCACATGATCTGTGTAGATGTTTACCATTCTAAACACAGGCCATGACTGAAATAACCGCTGACATGATCTATGTAGATGTTTCCAATTCTAAACACAGGCCATGACTGAAATAACCGCTTCATATGATCTGTGTAGATGTTTCCCATTCTAAACCCCGGCCATGACTGAAATAACCAATACACATGATCTGTGTAGATGTTTACCATTCTAAAACCAGACCATGACTGAAATAACCGATTTACATGATCTGTGTAGATGTTTCCCATTCTTAACCGAGACCATGACTGAAATAACCGCTTCACATGATCTGTGAAGATGTTTCCAATTCTAAACCCAGACCATGACTGAAATAATTGCTTCACATGACATTTCCCACAGTGTCATCCCCAAAAACAACAGCTATCACTGATGATAACATATGCATACAGATTGTCTCTATTGACGGTATTCTACATGAACTGATGTAACTCGATTCCCAAGACAAATTTCAAGAAGTTCACCATTACAGTATTCATAAAGTCTTGGATTTCATCACAGACATTGAGCTCTGTTTGACATGGTAATTGCGTTGGAGATAATTGGTTGTTTTGAGTAAGGGTTTTCGTTGTGAGTTTCGTTTTCTGAGTGTTAATGTCAATAGAATTATTCCAGACTGCACCTTCTTCATCGACCTGGTTACTGATCCAATAACATCTGACGTGGACTATATATCAAACTACAGGACCGCAAGGGATTTACTCATTCTCTTAAATATTGACACAGGACATTGTCCATTGCTGTCATTTCACATCTGGGTACCTTAAATATATGTTAGTAGATCTGCCATAAAACTAGCTGTTACATGTATGTCGAAAATACAAAACAGTTGAAGTATCCGTTTTTATAATTATCTTTCTATTGCTGCCCTTACAGAAAAATCCTTTAGGATCCGATAGGATTTAATTGTACAATACTGTAGGATTTTGAAAATCCTGTGCGATTCAAGAGAAAATTCTATAGGATCTTATAGGTTCCTATATGATTCCATAGAAAAATCCAATAGGATTTTTTTGTAAGGGTGGATAGCGTTTGTTTTAATGTGGCGTCAATATTTCACTGTAATCCTAGACATCAGTGTTTTGGTCCGGGCCAATTTAACACAAACACCATGAAACAGCGCATGTAAAAGTTTTTATGGTCGGGTCATTTGTGCTTATGGTAATAAAATCCACTACATTTAAAAAGCCTGTGAAAAGGATTTTTCACAGAAGTAAGCTTGTTGGTAAAACGTCCCTATGTTTGCCATTGCAACTGGTTCGCTCAGTTATCCCACTAAACTCTTTCTTAACAGAAAACACAATCTGAACCATGCCCTGTTATATAGCATTGATTCATTCCACTGTTCCCAATGTTTAAATACGAGAAAGTGAGAAAAAAGTAATCAAATCAGTTCTGAAAGTAAGGCTAGTTATATAAATCTGTAGCTATACGCAGTGTAACACACCACAGGATGAAATGCTTTCCCTTTGTTCCCGAAGTAAAACAAACTTCTGCGGCTGGTAGATCACCTGTTATGACAATCAAATATTGTTTCAGTTTGTAAATTTCATTAAAATTGTAGACAGTTATGTTGTCATGCACCTTAAGAACGAAGATGTCTTGCCAGTGTAGTCAGGCCACTCAATTTAATCAAAATACCCTTGAAGCCAAACAAACACCAGCATTGAATTCGGTAAAAGGATTTTCCTCGTCAACTCTTCTTTTAGTATTAAGTAATGTCCAATCTCCCTTATCGATGTTGAAATATTTAGCCATTCGACTCATGTACTTTGGCAAAGAACACTGCCAAATCCTCGCGTAATCGCAAGGTGAATGTGAATTATTACATTCAAACACTGGATAATTTCTGGTCGTAGATAACTACAATTTTAAAGTCGAAAGGAACATCTAGCTTCTATTTGGTGAACCTATTATTTCTGAAAGGCGTCATCACGTTTTCCGTTCTAGTTTGATACAAATTGCACAAAATTTTCAATTCATATTCTGCCTTGTATATTCAGTAGACTTCCACGTGGTGATCGAAATCATTTAAGTTTACAGCTTGCACCAAAATGAATTCAAGTTACAAATCCGAAACTTTGTTACACATTAAATTTTACACGAATAACTTTGATTCCAGCTTAGATTCATCCATATTGGTAATGACCTTAATTGTTGAAAATAGTCCAAGAACTAACAGAAAAAGACAAGAGTGGTTTGTTGACTGGACACACGAGTCTTCATATTGTTTATATTCTTCATGAAATGATGTAACCCGTTTCCTGAGATGTATTTAAAGACGTGCACGATTACAGATTGGTCATACAGATTGGTCATTACATTCCATCACTGAAGAATTCTGAGCTGTATTTAACAAGAATTCAGAAGCCCACGTAGCGTTACGGCGATAATTGGGCGTTTTGATGTAGGATTATCGTTGTGAGTTTACATAACAGGGACTGGGTGTTAATGTCAATAGAATTATTCCAGGCTGAACCGTCTTCATCGACCTGGTAACTGATCCAATAACATCTGGCTTGGTCTATATACCAAACTACATGTCCGGAAAAGGATTTTCACACACTTCCAAATATTGACACAGGCCCTTATTTCCTTTCTGGATACACGTCGAATAACTGTCAGAATAATTGCTATCAAACAAGCTGTTACATGCATGTGAACACGTCACAACAATTACAAAATGTGTATATAATCAGACGCTACATTATTTGTTGTCACGTTTGGAATAATGTCATCCTATTTCATGGTAGGTTTAAAAAAGAGCCATGCTGTTCCCAACTCGATGGGTTGAAGTTGAAAATTAAAAAATAAAACAGCTCCATTTATGAATTGAAAGAAATAAGACAGAGAAGATTACCCATCGAGGGTTGAAATGGGAAGCTTTAATATGGAGTCAATATTTCACTGTAATATTAAACATAGTGTTCCGTTGTGGGCCAATTTAACACAAACACCGTGTAACAAGGCGTGTAATTTCTATGGACGGGCCATTTGTGGTAATGAAAACAAATTCCACAAGATTTAAAAATCATGTGAAAGGATTTTCCTCAGACGCCAAGTTTGTTGGTAACACGTCACGTCCAATCTCTTTTATCAACGTTCTCATGTTTGCCATTGCATCTGGTTCGCTCAGTTATCCCACTCAACTCTTACGTAACAGAAAACACTATCTGAACATTACTCTGCTAGCATTGATTCATTTCATTATTCCTAAAGCTTTAAAACAATATTGAGAGTGAGAAAAAAACGTTGCCAACGCAAACGTGGAAGTCATTCAAGGTAAATAAATCTGTAGCCGTTGTAAAATTTGGCCGACTGCTACAAGCAGGCTAACACAACAGAGAATGGAAGGCGTTACCCATGATTCCGACGTAAAAGAACCCGCTTCGGAGATAGATCTGTTTTACCATCACCTCTTATGTCCATCAACTAATGTTGATATTTGTTCTCAATAATATTTATTAAAATTGTACACCGTTATGTCATACACTTCAAGAACGAACATGTCTTGCTGGTGTATAGTCTGGCCACTTAATCTAATAAAAACACCATTTCATCCAAACAAACACCAGTATAGAATTCTGTAGAAGGGTTTTCCTCGGTATCTCTTCTATTGGTATTAAGTCATGTCCCATCTCCCTAATCTATGCTGAAATATTTGGGCATTCAACTCATGTACTACCGATTGAAGGTTTCCAACTCTGGTGTTACCGTAAAGTACCCGTGAATTGTGCCGTTCAAACGTTGCATACATTTTGGTTATAGAGAACTAGAATTTCAAGCAATTTTAACTAAATAAAGTACCTGTAGCCTATACTTGGTGAAAGTATTGACATTATCTCGTTTGCCATTGTAGTTAGAAATACATTGCACAGGAGTTTTAATTCATCCATATTGTTAATGATCTGATTTACATCAAAGAACTAACTGAAAAAGAGTACTACAATTTCACACAATTTTAACAAAACAAAAGAACATATAGATTCATTTGGTGAACATATTGTAATTTCGGACATACGTCATGTCGTGTTTCGTTATAGTGTGATACAAAATGCACAGGAGTTTTAACAATACATTCACTAGCATTCCACTTGGTGATAGAAATCATTTAACTTTACAGCTTGGACCAAAATGCATTCAATTTACAAATCCGCCACTTTGTTACACGTTAAATTTGATATGATTAACTGTTGTTCCAGCTAACATTCATCAAGATGTTTAATGACCTTAATTGTTGAAAAATGTGACCAAAAGTCAAAGTACTAACAGCCAAAGACAAGAGTGGTTTTTTGACTGGACACACGAGTCTTCATATTGGTGATATTATTCATGAAATGATGTAACCCGTTTCCGGAGATGTATTTGAAGACCTTTACGATTACAGCTTGCTAATCCAGTCTTACACTCAACACAAACATCGAAGAATTCTGAGCTCTATTTGACAAGAATTCAGAAGCCCGCGTAGCGTTACAGCGATAATTGGGCGTTTTGATGAAGGATTATCGTTGTGAGTTTACATAACAGGGTCTGGGTGTTAATGTCAATATAATTATTCCAGGCTGAACCGTCTTCATCGACCTAGTAACTGATCCAATAACATCTGACGTGGTCTATATACCAAACTACATGTCTGGAAAAGGATTTTCACACACTCCCAAAAATTGACACAGGTCTGTACATTATACCGCCCTTATTTCTTTCCTGGATATACGTCACATATCTGTCAGTATATATAATTGTTTTAAAACAAGCTGTTACATGCATGTGAACACGTCACAACAATTACAAAATGTATATATAATCAAATTTGTCGTCACGTTTGGAATAATGTCATTCTTTTTCATGGTAGGTTTCAAAAGGAGCCATGCTGTTCCTAACTCGGCGGGTTCGAAATTGTGATAGAACAATTAAAAAACAAAACAAAACAGCTCCATTTCTGAATTAATGTTATAAAGAAATAATAAGTAGAATATTATTCATGCATGGTTCAAATGATAACCAACACAAAGCTTTAATGTGGAGTCAATATTTCACTGTAATATTAGACATTAGTGTTCCGGTGTGGGCCAATTCAACACAAACACCAAGTAACAACGCATGTAATTTTAAAGGTTGGGACATTTGTGGTAATGAAAACAAATTCCACTAGATTTAATAACCATGTGGAGAGATTTTCCCCCAGAATCCAAGTTTATTGGTAACACGTCACGTCCAATCTCTTTTATCAACGTTCTCATGTTTGCCATTGCATCTGGTTCGCTCAGTTATCCCACTCAACTCTTACGTAACAGAAAGCACTATCTGAACAATGCTCTGTTAGCATTGATTCATTTCACTATTCCCAGTGTTTAAATACAAGAGAGATAGAGAAAAAAGCAAATCTGGAAGTAACTCAAGTTAAATAGACCCGGTACCGGTATAATATTCGACCGACTGCTACAAGCAGGGTAACACAGCACAGAAAGAACGGTTTTACCCTCGAGTCCGACTTCGGTAGATATATTTAATTCACCAACAGCTGTTATATCATTCAACTAATACTGATGTTTGTTCTTATTAAATTTCAAAAAATTGTACACAGTTATGTCATACAATTCAAGAACGAAGATATCTTGCCAGTGTTTTCGAACCACTCAATCTAATCATAATATCCCTACAGCCAAACAAACACTAGTATAGAATTCGGTGAAAGGATTTTCCTCGGCACCTCTTCTATTGGTATTAAGTCGCGTCCAATCTCCCGAATCGATGCAGAAATGTTTGGGCATTCGACTCAAGCACTACCCATTGAACACTCCCAGTCCTCGTGTAATCGTAAAGTACATGTGAATTGTGCCATTTAAACGTTGCATACTTTCTGGTCAGAGGGACGGAACAGAATAAATCAACCTAAGACCCCCAGTTTACGCAATTGTAAAGGGTAACTAGACAAAAATCAAACTGGGTCTCAGTAGATAGGCTGTAAACCGCAGTTGTGAACAACGATGTTTTGAGTATGTGAACAGCTTCACAACTGCTTCAGAGCCACTCTGATAACTGACGTTGGTAAATCATGTATTGATGATTGTTCATGCCGTATCGTTTTTCTCTCTATAAACGATTATTATACAAGTGATGAATGTTTTTGTGCCTTTAAGAACTAGAAATGTGAATTATTTTAGTTATGTTGGGATAAGACTTTCTTAGTTTGAACAGATTCGTGTTCAGAAAATGTTGCAGGTTGTAACCCAGCCACAAATCACTCATCCGCCCGGACGTCTACCCACCTAGACTACTCAATTGCCCGGCCGCGTGGTGTAGGTCGCCTGCTTTTAATGCTGGTGGTTAACTCTGAGGGTCGCGGGTTCCATTCTAAGACGGGTTTCAACATGCAAATTTTCTGAACAAGAATCTGTTCAAACTTTGGAAGTGTTATCCAAAAATAACGAAAATACTATTTAATAAGTGTTTATGCTAGTCGACAAAAATAGTATGGCTACTAATTAATTGACAAAACATATTTCGAAAAAATTTTAATGAACATTTGTTGAAAAATAATGAATTTAGATTTTATTTTCTGTCAATTTAACAAAACAAAAGTACATACAGCTTCTATTTCGTGAACATATCGTAGTTTCGGACAGATGTCATCACGTTTTAGGTTGTAGTTTTATACAAATTGCGCAGAACTTAATAATAGGAAATATCATTTGTATATGGCTCAAAGGATAACTAATTCAAGGCTTCTTTGTCGCCTCACTCGAAACTGCACTGGCTAGCTCGCTCTTTATATCTCTTCTATTGGTCACTAATTACTTTAATGTGGAGTCAATATTTCACTGTAATATAAGACATCAGTGTTTTGGTGTGGGCCAATTTAACACAAACACCAAGTAACAATGTATGTAATTTCGATGGTCGGGACATTTGTGGTAATGAAAACAAATTCCACTAGATTTAATAACCATGTGGAGAGATTTCCCCCCCAGAATCCAAGTTTGTTGGTAACACGTCACGTCCAATCTCTTTTATCGACAAAAAGTGAAATATACACAAACCAAAGCAATTCTGGAAGTAATTCAAGTTAAATATGTCTGAGCGGTTATAATAATTGTAAGACTGCCACAAGCAGGGTAACACAACACAGAATGGAACGGTTTTACCCTTGATTTCACCATCTCCATCAACTATTGTTTCAGTTTTACTAATAGTACTAAATAAATTCCATTAAAACTGTAGACGGTTATGTCAAGCGATGTCTTGCCAGTGTAGTCGGGCCACTCAATCTAATACAAATATCACTGCAGCCAAACAAACACCAGTACAGAATTTTGTAAAATAATGTTCATCGACACCTCTTCTATAATCGACTTTACTTCCTACGTCGAGACATTGACTCTAAAGCCCGCCGCACACGAGCGATTCTCCGTCGGCGACTAAAAATCTCAAGGAAATCGCTCCGTGTGCAGCAAGCTTGCGACGCGACTAGACACTGTCGGCGACTTATCT